>CAMZMU010000062.1:6394218-6608650 GCA_947311845.1 Poa pratensis
TCGATTCAGACATAAGATCTGTCGTAGGGGGCATAAAAGATAGTCGAAACGTCTACAGATTCCAAATACAGAGTTATTATATATGCAAAAGATAAAGATTTTTAACAAAACTTCCAAACTGATACTACTTTACCATTAGCATCACAAAAAAACACATGCAAGTACGCAACACCTTATATGGACAAAAAAATATAAGAAAAAATTGCACTTATAGGAAGACAAGCAGAGAATTAGAAAACCAACATATAATGGAAACGGTGAACACAAATTGTGTATATTGAAACCACCTTAAGCTCTGATCTATTGTTCTTTCAACCGCAACATAAATCAAGCGAAGCTAACAACTTAGAATGAACAAACATGTTGTAGAAAACTACTTAATAATATATACAAAGTAGTCCTGTCAGATGGTAGAGAAACATGGGCCTGTTGTACAACATATTCCCAGAAAAAGAGCATTTTACATGTGTACAATAAGAATTAATTAAAAGGGGTGTCATGTGCTTCTATTTATGAGAAAGAAATCTAACAATATTGCAAGCGACTGAAATGTAATGCTGAGACCAAAATCTATGATTTTTGTAACATGTCATATAAGGAAATACAGCTGAGGAGTAATTCATCTAAACTATGTTTACCTTTATATTGTATACAACAAATCTTTAGTATACCTGGCAAGAATCTTTGATACCGAATCTACATAACTCCACTCCCAGGAAGTAAAGGACACATTATTAACCTGGAAAAGGTACCCCATTTCAGTCATGAGCTACTCAATAAAGCATCTAAGACCTAAATCGGCTTGCATTGTTTAAAGATAGAAATAACAAACAACTAGTAAACTTGTATGGATGTGGTAAACTGAAACAACATAAAAACATGGCTGAAGTGGAGGCTAAACTCAAATTGATGCAAATACATAGTTGTTATATATGCAAAAGACAAACAATTTTAGATTTTTAACAAAATTTCCAAACTGGTACTTTACCATTGGCATCACAAAAAGAGCATGCAACACCTTATATGGACAAAAAATACAGGAAAACAGTTGGACTTATAGTATGACAATGCTAAGAATTATAAATAAGAATATATATACTGTCTGTTAATGGAATCTAAGAAAAAATAGCATTTTACCATGAAGATAGAACAAGAATAATAATTAAAAAGAATGCCGTGTACTTCTATTTATGAGAAAGACATGCAACAGTATTGCAAGGGACTGAAAAGTAATGCAGATGCCAAAATCTATGACTTTTGTAATATGTCATACAAGGAAAAACAGCTCAAGAGTGATTTATCTAAAACTATGTTTACCTTTATACTGTATACATCAAATCTTTAGTATACCCGGCAAGAATCGTTGATATTGAATCTAAATAACTCCGCTCCCAGGAAGTAAAAGACACATGATTAACCTGGAAAAGGTACCCCGTTTCAGTCATGAGTTACACAATAAACGGCATTTAAGACCTGAGTCAGCTTGCATTGTTTAAAGATAGAAATAGCAAACAACCAGATTATCCTTGAAAACAGTAAACTGGTATGGATGTGGTAAATCAAAACAACGCAAAAGAAAATAGGTGAAGCGCCGCGTCGAAACCCAAATTGGTACAACTATGCCTAAGAAATGGACCAAGTCAAAATTTAAAGGCGTGAAGTATCTACAGGAGTTGCAAAAGTAAATTTCAGAAGTTAGTTGCTGTGTAAATCCATATGTGAGACCTATTTTTTAATCAACTTCTTTTATTATAGTTGCAGCAAGAAACCAAATCATAGGCTAGAGAGGATAAACAAAAAAAACAGTATGCAATGCTATGACATTATTAGTTAAGGAAAGCACATCATGAAATCGAATAAAAAAGATCACCTCAAAGCCAAGACTATTTATAGATATAATAACAACATGTATAGCCTTAACTTGTAAAGGAAAATTATCTAATAAAAAATCTTGCAGAACGTTAGTCACAGATTAACCTCTTCCATAGTATTTACCCGCAAAAAAAACCCCTCTTCCATAGTATTTGTACACTTGAGTCCTAAGGAACTGTTGCATTGTTTGTGTGGCTGAATATTTTCAATATCCCGAGCCGGTTCACCAAGCCCTTGTCTAACAGATCAATCGTAGGGAAGAATATAGAGGAGCGCAGCCGGCCACCGTGGAAAACAGGGCTGCCCCCTGGATTCTCTCGAAGTCGAAGCTGACCAGCATCATAAATGAAACGTCGTGACTCCTGACAGAAAAATGAATCATGATGAAACTTCATTCATGTGGAGAAAAGTGTCACTAAAGTTACAGTAGATAATCATCCGAAGCAGAATTACTAAAAACGCACGCCAGAATAAGTTGACTACGAGCTCCTCAAACTCGACGATGAGGCTCCGTCAACATTTCAGCACAAGCATAGACGGCTAAGAAAACACGAAAGTAAGAACACGAGGCATACACCACCATTCCTAGCTACATCCTCTAGGATCTCCCCTAAAAAAACAGCACTCTCGCCCCAGCGCATCCAGCATACAGCACTATGACGGACGACCGGCGAAGATATATCAACGGAGCGACCGAGATCCCGGGCTGACGGAACCAGGCGTACGGCGCGGGACCAGATCTACTGGGACCTAGGGTTTCCGACGGACGGACGGACGGGCGGGCGAGCGAACCTGGCGAGAGCGGGAGACGAGGCGAGCGGCGAGCGCCATGGCTGGTGCGGCGGAGGCGGCGCTAGGGCAGCGGGGGCATCTCTCCGCCGCGAGCGCGAGATGGGGATGTGTAGTGGAGCAGGAGGGGAAATGGGAGATGCGCCGTCCCCTAACCGGTAGTGGGTTTTCGTTCCTCAAGTGTTGCAAAATCCCTTAACTCTATTCTGGTCTAAACATATAGTCCCATCCGACGTGCCGATCCATTATGCAATTAGCATGCATAAATCTCAATCACTCTCCCATACAATCCTATCTCACCTAAGGGTTCTGTAATCACTCTCCCAAATTAAATGTATGAGAACCATGTTTAGACCAGAATAGTTAAGGGACTACAGTTGGACTTTTGTAAAACTTGAGGGACCAAAAGTGCACTTAGTTCAACGACAGCCGGAGCGAGTGAGCGCATGAACACGCGAGCCGAGCGGGGACATAAAGGGGGTGGCGTGGACGCACCACATGTTTGGAGAATCAACTAGTGGGGTTCTCCCATTTGGATAGAGTAGATTTTAACTATGAGACAACAACATAGACTAGTAACATATACATATTACTAGTCTAAATTCTCCAACATGACTGGTCTAATGAGTCATTTGTCTGCATAATGAACGGTATTTTTTATTCCGATGAGCATGATACATTTTGTGATTAATAATATATTAAATGTACATGAATATAATTTTCTTTCCATAAAAGCATAATAAATTTATGTTGTATGTGGATTATATGCATATATACAACAATATCAATCTTTTCTCCTAGATGTATATGATATACTCCTATCTTAATTACCTCCGCATAGAGCACAATAAATTGTTGTCATTTACGCATATCTACAACAATATCAATATTTTTCATAAATGTACATGATATATAGTTTAATTATACCTCAAGGAGCACAATAAATAATCGATTACATGCATATCTACAACAATATCATAAAAATCATTAAAATTTATTGGATATATATTTAATTTCCATATCAAGGAGAATAATGAATTAAACACCATGGTTTATGGGTTGTAGCCTATGTTGTGGTATCAATTCTTTGCAATAATAAAATATATGGAAATTTATATGTTATTTACTTTCACTTCCGCCCAAGGAGCGCAATAAATGGCGTACATGTTTATATTTTCCACTACTATTGTCATATGTATGAATTGTTTACCTGTTTCGAGTGTTTCTACTAAGAAGGTGGTGCAAGCACCGACACTTATTTCAAAAACGATGAAACTAGTGCATGTTTTCTTGCTATTCTCTACATTTTTTCTTGATAAAGTTGCTACAACATGGTGTCACAAGCCATACCTTCGGAGGCACATGCGATTCAAAACAGGTGCATCCTCTAATGGGAGCTTAGTATCAACTGAGGTGGAACCATTAAGCGATGCAATGATCGATCATGTAAGTTCGTTCTTATGTATGGCACATTCATATGTTACATCTATCTCCCATATTCAAAAAAACAATTAACGCCCGTTCAAAATCATGTTTATTACTTTTCATGGTCTCCAGAGTTTGATCTAAAAATACGGTAGTCTTCCTTGTGTTGTGTGCCATATGGCCACCGACAAAGAGTTGTCGAGTCAATTGGAATTTAATTCGGTAAACTGTGGTGGGATAGGCTTCTACATGAATGGTGATGAAATCTGATTTTGAGAAATTCCCATGATAGATTTTTATAGTTTGAGGATGTAAAATACATTTTAGGTATAGCTAGAAGACGGTGTGAAGAATAAGTTTTTATGTATGATGTAACCACTCCTCTAGTTTCCACGTACAAATGGAAGTATTTTTAAAGATACTATTGTTTGGTTATACAACAGGGAAATATGACATGATTCATATCTATTACGTTCTGAGATTTAATAATACATGCTTTTGTAAACCCTACACTCAATAATCAACCATTTACATGTACAATCCACTAAAAACATATTATTCTATGTTATATGACTTATAAAATATAAGGAATTTACAGTAGATTGGCTAACTCACACTTCCTGACATACTGTTAGTACACACACGACAAGTAAAAGGAATTCATTTTTTGCTTGTAAAAGTAATTATCCTGTTTCGATATTAAATTGAATCTGAATTTACCCACAATTTATGATGATTCCTTTAAACTAGTGCCACTTTTAGACTATGCTCTATATTTTCATTCCAACATATATCTTGTATAAAGTATTGGGAAATGTCAATATTCATAAAAATCTGTCGCGGTACTATTAATTATGTTGATATTTCTTTACAGGACGCAATTTACCAATCAATACCATTTATTGTAACAAAATATTATGGTTCAATGGCTACTTTAGATGTTTTTGAGTTCCTTGATGTCAAGGAGGGACAAATATCTGCTGAAGTTTGGGTAGCAAATTTTCAAGAAGGTCATTATGAGAACCTTAATGTTGTACAAGCCGGATGGATCGTAAGTCCATTCTTCCTTACTCAGAAAAAAATGTTTGTCTTTGAAGTATCATTTGCATAATAATTCTAAAATGTGTTCCTAACTTGTGCAGGTTGCACCTTCTTACTATGGTGACAGCAAAACACATTTCGGTGTAGGATGGACGGTATGTTATCTACTTTCCACCATTTGCTAATTGTATTTCACTTATACGTTTCAGTTTATTTATTTTTGTTGGAGAATGACTAGTGAAATCTCTATCATGGTGATAATATGGCATGGAAAAGTAAACTAAAAAAGAACATATGCAGGATTATGTTCTTGTTACTCATACAAGAAATTACTAGAGTTGCCCATGATATACATTGCAACACAACAATACACTTATCTCTAGTACATGCTATCGTCTTAGGAGTATTTCCGTAACCATGGAACAAAATAGAACAGTTTATTTTAGACTTATCTGTTATACAATTTGTATAACCAAGTTCTTTTTCGGGGGAATTGCTAGGCTGATGGATACAACTCAACAGGGTGTTTCGACCTGAACTGTAATGGATTTGTACCGGTTAACTATGCTCCTATTACTCCAGGGATACCCTGGACACGAAAAGTAAGATATCTATCAAGATATTCAAGGTGGGATGTCAACTTTTATGCAATGTTGATAATTACTTTTGAATATCCAACAATTATTTATATTTTCTTATGTGTTATCGAGAGTTTATATATTATTTCTCTATTTCACTATATAGATTGAACGTTAGTTTTAAATCCATTTTAATTTGAATAATTTGAGTGGGTATTTTTGCATAACTTGGGCACTTCAACCATTCTACAGAGTAAAGACGATGGAGATTGGTGGTTGCACTTTGCTCGTGCTGGTGAAAAGCTTGCACCAGTCGGGTATTGGCCAAAGAGTCTTTTCAATACCTTGGATTACTATGCAGATCATGTAAGTTGGGGTGGTTACGCTGCATCTCTTCCAGGGAAACCTAGCCCGCCCATGGGCAATGGTCACTGGCCCGGAGAAAACTCTGCTACATTTCAAGATTTGCAATATATCTACGAAGATGGGACGAGTTATCCTCCTGTTCCAGTGCCTGGCATTCAGTCTCGAGTAACCATAAGGGATGTTATCAAGTCAGTAAATTTATGAGTGGCAAGTTCAACTATGGGGGACCTGGCGGCTGTACTAATTAGTATTGCCCTAAGATATATTATCTTAATAAATATATGTGTTTTATGTCTGATACAATATCATTTGGTTTGTTTTCATACAAAAAAATTCAGCAAACGAGATGGACGTCTCAGTGTGATCTAAAGTCTCCCCAGATGGTTGTTCTGTTTGAATGGCATTTCCGCATGTACCCGTGTTCTCGGGGCTGCGGTGGGGAGAGCACTTTTCAGCATTGTCAACAACGTGCTGCAACAAATCCTCCTTCGGGATTCCCACGAGGGTCATTTCCTGCAACCTTTAAGTTGACGAACTTCCCGTGGTTTGCAGAAGCAGCAAGGGTCGTGGTTCTCGTCGGTCAGGAGCTCGGGTCTCTTGCGCGCGTGGGCTCGTCCAGTGGAGCTTATGCCAATGAATCGCCTGCCATCTCGGCGCTGTTCGCCAGGCCGATGCCAAAAGCCTCTGGCACCACAGAGCCGATCGAGCGACGCGGCGAGCACTCCTGCTGCCGCAGCCGCACAAGACGAGGCTCTGCTGGCCGCCCCGGCGCCGAAGCAGCACGCCCGGCTCACCTCGCACACCTCGTTCAGCGACCGGCCGGGTGCGCAAGGACCCGGAGGTCCTCGTCGGGATTGCCCGGGAGATCGCAGCGCTCCCGCCGGAGTCCGACGTGTCCACGGTGCTGCACCATTGGGCACTTGGACCCCGTTCCTCCGGAAAGGGTCCCTGTCCATGACCATCCAGGAGCTCGGGCACATGGGGCTCCCTCAGAGAGCACTCCAGACGCTGTGCTGCGCGCAGGGGCAGAAGACTGTGTTCCCCGATGACCGGATCCTCGCCTCGACCGTCGAGGTGTTGGCCCGCTTCGATGAGCTGAGGATGGAGTCCACGCTGGAGGAGTGCGTAACCTCGGCGAGCCGCACCAGTCTCGAAGCCATGACGAGTGGGTTCATCAGGACAGGCAAAGTAGGCCTGGCACGCAAGCTCCTCGAGCTTGCCAGGATAAACAAGAGGACACTGCACCCGAGCATCTACGCGAAGCTGATTCTCGAAGCTGCCAAGACACCTGAAGGCTACGGGCTAGCTGCTGCGCTTCTCGATGAGCTCGGTGAGAGACCGGACTTCGACCTACGCCTACAGGAGGCAGAATGTTGTGTGTGTGTCGAATATTACGTACGAGTTGGGTTAGGTTTGGACTTGGAGTTGTATTAGGTGTGGATAGGATACGAGTAGTGTTAGAGTCGAACTCTTGTAACCTGGGCCTCCCATATAATGAGGGGAGCACCACACGTGTAACTCATGACGGCTTGATAGCAACAGGCACACAGGGGGAGCCGGCGGCTTGTGCCGGCGCCTAGGGCGGCCAGGGTTGCGGTATCAGTGGGGAGGAGCGCCCGTAGTCATGCCCCGTAGATGTAGGCGAGTTCGCCGAACTGCGTTAACAAATCTCGGTGTCGTCTTCGTGCTGTGATTGTTTGGTTCTCGGTAGATCGATTATGCGCCTACGACGACAACAATTGGTATCAGAGCAAGGTTGAAGGTCGCACTTTGTTGATCTAGAGGACGTATGGTCGAGTGGTACTGTGTCGCGGGACAACTGCGGTGGATCCGTGGTAGCAGCGATCAGACTCGAGGAGAGCAACGAAACCAACTGCCGGTGGTGCAGGTTGGAGATCGAGGCGGAAAAGCAATCGGAAGCACAGGAAGCTGGACAGATCGATCGTAGCAAGGACTCGGTGAGATCGGTCACACGTCGATAGACGAGATCGGATCGATCCGATCGTCGAGTACGTCTGCAGATCGGCGAAAGCAGTGCGCACAGACGTGGTACATGCGGATCGCTCGTGATGGAGCAGCGCGAGCTGGAGGCGCGGTCCAGCCAGGTGCGTAGGCCAACGGGCCGGAAGCCCGGAAGCACACGCAGGGCCAGGTCGCATGGGCAGCCAGGGCGCAGAGCTGCATGCATGGATCAGAAATCAGCATCTTGAGATTTGTTGTGAAAAAAAAAAAGGAACGCATCAGACGTGTGTACATGCCAATCGGGTGCTTGAGAAAGAAAAGAAAGAAAGATCAAGGACCATGGAAGTTTGTGTCATGATTGGACACGTGAAGACTACCAAGGATTGATTTAAGGTCTATCTCTCTCAGCTACGTGGAAGGCCATGCGAGCAGTACGGGATGGCGGCGGTACATACAGGATGCAAAGTCGCAGGTTCACAGGAAGATTGACGAGGTTTGGTCATTGTTATTTGATTCGAGCGTTGTATGGGCGATGCTCGATGAAGTAGCATGAGGCCAAGTTGATCAAGATGGAATGGATGCGGCGAGTGACGACGTGTTGGAGCGTGTCGTGAGGATCATGCGTACACATGGTGCCGGACAGTGCGCGGAAGGTGGACTGGGCACAGGGTGGAGCATGGGTGCAGTCGGATACGTTCGGCTGGGTCGGACTGGACAGTCTGACAGATCGACGGGATGTCGGTCGGACAGAAGACGGTGAAGATCGGCGACAACGACGTAGGAGCGTGATGGCTGATGGTGTCCGTATTCTGTGGCGTGGCAACACGTGGCGCATGGTTATGCGTGCTTCGACATGCAGTGACGCGGGGTTGATTCAAGATGGTGCACACATGGGATCTTGAGGTCGACGGGGCGTGGGGTGGATTGATCATCTACCAAGGAGTCATGTCGAAAGTGGAGCTGGAGTCTCTGAGGGGAGATTTCACTCGGCTGATGGAGGGGCTACGGCGTAAGTGCACGGAGAGTCGAAGCCTAGTCAGCGGAAGGCGAGAGGCACGTGGTCTGGACTGGAGCTCAGGGTCCGGAGAGATGCGTGGAACTCGGCATCGGTCGGATTGACTGATGGTTGTCTGCAGTGGGGCCTGAGGGGTGGTGTGGGTGCGCGCCATTAGATCTTGGGCAAGATTGCGGATGCTCGACGCGGTTATAGCGGCGAGGCGTGTGGTAAGCACGGGACACAGCGACAGATCAGGGCACAGGTGGTCAGACATGTGGTCTGATGGGTGTGCAGGGGTGCTGGAGCAGTGTTGGCGAGTATCGGATTCAAGTTGGTGACTGGGTCTATGGACATTGACGCGTCAGATGATAGACAGGAGTCAGCCTTGGAGAATCTGAGAAAGTGTTGGACAGTCTGAAATGTTGGAAGCGTGGAGAGTACGTGGCCGTATATTCTGTGATGTTCAGTGCACATGGCAAAGTGCGGATGACTAGATACAGAAGGAGGCGGAGTGCTATAGCTGCGGGACATGTAGAAGACTATCCAGGATGAGACGACTGTGAATTTGACTCAAGGTGACTAAAAGGCGATGGTGAAATTCTTTCAAGTTGGAAGCACTTTCACGCAGATGAGTGATCGGTGTGTGATGATGTTGACACGGGAAGAAGGGATACAGTTGCAGGTGGAGTCACGTGGAGTCTGGGAGTTCCAGTGGAGCTCATGGAGACACTCAAGTCCGGAGTACATGGAGGTTCGACGCATTGACGAATTCAAAGTGGTGGATAATATTCGCCAAGGTGGAGTTTGTTGTGTGTGTGTCGAATATTATGTACGAGTTGGGTTAGGTTTGGACTTGGAGTTGTATTAGGTGTGGATAGGATACGAGTAGTGTTAGAGTCGAAATCTTGTAACCTGGGCCTCCATATAATGAGGGGAAACCACACGTGTAACTCATGACGACTTGATAGCAACAGGCACGCAGGGGGAGCCGGCGGTTATCGTGCTGTCACACGACAGTTTTGCGTGGCAACACTGGGCGGCCAGGGTTGCGGTATCAGTGGGGAGGAGCGCCCGTAGTCATGCCCCGCAGATGTAGTCGAGTTCGCCGAACTGCGTTAACAAATCTCGGTGTCGTCTTCGTGCTGTGATTGCTTGGTTCTCGGTAGATCGATTATGCGCCTACGACGACAACAATGAAGGTCTGCATAAAGGTCACTAGCTCAGGAGGTACGCAGCTGTGGAAAGCCTGCTCAGCTGGTTCAGGGTGTCTGGCGGGAACCCGACCGTGGTGCACCAGGAGGCGTTGGCTCTGGTGTGGGAAATGGAGTAGGCAAACTGCCTTCTTGACCTGTGCCTGCATACGGGGTCATTCTCAAACTCTGTGTAGCATTGCGAGATCCCGAAAGGGCATTTCAGCATTTCTGTACCTGTCAAGGTTGAAAGAGGCTGGGTTCATTCCAACAAGTGGCATATACTTTAATTTGGTTGAAGGCTATGCTGGAGCGGGGAGGATGGCCGAGTGCCGGCAATTGATCAGGGAGGCTGCAGGACAGCACAAGCTGGAGCCCCGAGTACGAGTGGCCGGACGCACAGACATCTAGTACTATCCTCTTGAGCAATCTAGTTCTTACTGATATGAAGAAAATAGTGCCTCTATTCCAGAAATTCAAGCATCTTTTTATTAAGCGCGCAGCCAATCAAGGTGCACACATACATTTGTTCCCGATAAGCTGGTTGCGTGTCAGTTCTACACTTTGCTATGTAATGTTATTCGTGACTATCGGCGTGACTGCGTGCTACTGCACACAGATTGTAATCCTAATCCCTGATCAATCAAGTGTAGATTGCTGTGTACGGAGTACAACTGTACAAGATATCCTCAAGTCAAAAGAAGATTGCTCGAGATGGCTGGGCTTCTTCTCAATGATCGTCGGTTGCCTGCTGCTTCTGCTGAACGCAACCAAAGGAGAAATCACCGCCGCAATCCCAAAAAAAGAAGCAAAAATCCCCAAATCCTCTAGCGGCGACGCGGCCTTCCCGCTCCCACGAACTGCGGCTGACTAGCGGCGGCGGAGGTGCCGGGTGGGCAGTGCGCTCAAGGTGGTACTCACGACGAGCTATTGAGCTAAAGGCTGGAGGTGACCGAGGGAGGCCGAGCCGTGCAATTGCCTCGCCGCGAGCGGTTACTTCCTGCTGCTACGTTCCCTGCCGCGCGGACGTCGGAGCGCAACCAGCGAGTCCTTCGCCGGCCTATATATATGGTCATCTCTTTGGTAAGCCGGCGGCGTTTCCCTTGCATCGGCGTCGGTGAAGACAGGTAGCGCCGCAGCGGCCGTGGTTCCCGTGGGCCCAGGGACAAAATCGACGAGGCTACAAGCATGCAACACAGGAAAACACGAGGGGAAACAAAAATCCATGGCGTCCTCTAGTTCAACGAGTGGATGAGCCAGGCTCCCGAGTCTATTATATCTTCTCCCAAAAATTCGTCTCCAAAATTTCTAAGGGCATCTCCAGCCGTCCCGGCACCCCCAAGAGCCCAAAAAAAAACCACACTGACGCAAAGAGTTTTCCCAGTCGCTCACTAGGAGTCCCAAAAGCCGAATTGGGCCAATTTTTCATCGGGTGCTCCCTGGCAGTCGTGGGCGGCTAGGGGCCGACACAAAGAAAAAACCGACGAAACTCGTCGGGTCCGTCTTGTTAGCGTCTACGAAAAATGGAGACAAAAAAAATGGAAAACCGCCTGTCTTCATCTTCTTGGCTTTCGCGCCTTCAAAAGCCTGCAGCACCGGCCAGGCGGGCGGCGACGCATCCAATCGGCTGGCACGCGGCTCAGTAAATGGCGCACCACCGCCCCACCGTCTTGCCTTCCCCGCCGCTATAAAATCCCACCTCTCACCATGGCACATAACTCTTTCTCTCACTCTGGCCCTTTCACTCCCTTCCTCTCTCGCCCCAAAAACAGATCGAGCAATGACGGGTTCTTAGGCAATGGCGTGGCGACCAACGGAAGGCCGAGGCGTGCATGTTGTACGAGCCGGGCTACCCAGCGCTGCCTGACATGTGCGTCCCCGGCGAGTGGAGGCTGAGCGTCGGCGGTGTGCCGGTGCCGCCCGTGCCAGAAGGAGCAGAGAAGGTCGAGGAGATCCTGATCATGCTCGCCGTGCTCAACGACGAGCAGCACGACAACCCGCGCTGGGATCCGGTGAACAACAACTTCTAGACGATCTATTTCCAGCAGCGGCGCCATCGGGAGCTGGAGAATCACGACGGCGAGGTTCCTTGAACCAATCAGACGAACCATGTGAATCAAAGAGGCCCTTGAGCCAATCAGACGACGCAATCCCCAATTCTATGCTACCATGTAATCCGACGAATTGGATTTAATTGGCGTGACAACAATATCAATATTTTCCATTAATGTATATGACATGTAGCATATCTACAACCTTATCAAAAAATAGTTCATCAATACATAGAATATATAATTTAATTCCCATCTCAGCACAAATTTTTTTGTCGTTTATGGATTCAATGCATATCTACAACAATATCAATCTTTTTACATAAATATATAGGAGGTATAATTTAATTTCCAGAGCAAGGAGCACCTCGTCGCTTTATGTATTACATGTGTGTGCAGCAATAGCAATATTTTCCATTAATGAATATATGAAATAAATATGACATCTCCTTTCATTTGCACTTAAGGAACACAAATAAATGACGTATATATTTATCTCATCAATTAATATTTTCTATCTATATAAATTGTTTACTTAGTTTCCATCGTATATGCCCTGAAGGATAGTACCATCATTCACAGTTCTTTGGAGATAAGATGAAACTTGTGTATGTTTCCTTGCTACTCTTCATCATTTGCCTTGATTTAGTTGCTACTACATGGTGTCACAAGCCATACCTTCGGAGGCACATGCGATTCAGAACCGGGTCATCCTCTAATGGGAGCTTACTATCAATTGAGGGTAAACCAGTAAACGATGATGAAATGATTGATCATGTAAGTTCATTTTAATGTATGGTACATTTATATATTATATTTTTCATGTTATCATTTTTTCTACCTTATATATTCTGAAATGAGAGCCAACTAAATAAGTACTCACATGCTAAGACTGCAAATTTTATTTATAACAAAAATGCATGAAAATCCCAACGAGTTTTTGAACCCTTGTAGTACAAATAAAATTTATTACTTTTCACAATCTCCAAGGTTGGACTTGAAGCCACTCCTTCTGATGAAAAAATTCTGATCATCTTCCTTGAGTTAGGATTTATTTCCATGTAATGTGGTGCATTGGTGTGAGACAGCGAGAGTGCTTCATTATTGATCGTGCATTTCTTTTTCGGAGTCCCCATTTGGATTTTTATACTTTAAGGATGTAGAATTTACATTTTGGGTATCTGGAATGACATGTAGAATAATTCATATGTATGGTTAATTCCACTTACAAATGAAAATATGTACAAAGAGAACACGGATGGTTTGCTACAATGTTCAAAAATGAAGTTGAGCATTTTGTCTATTTTTATGCAGAATGTGTTCAATCATATTTTTGCATATGTGACATGATTCACATCGAGTTTCTTTTACAATACATATTAAGATCACCAAATATGGAAATATTTTATCAAATTCCATCATGGGGTACTATTAAGGATGTTGATATTTATTTACAGGATGCACTTTACGAATCAATACCTTTTACCGTAACAAAATATTACGGTGCCATGGCTACTTTAGATGTTTTTGAGTCACTAGAAGTCAAGGAAGGACAAATATCGGCTGAAATATGGGTAGCAAATTACCAAGAAGGTCATCACGAGAATCTTAATCTTATACAAGTCGGATGGAATGTAAGTCAATTTGTACTTACTCGGAAAAAAGATTGTATTAGAAGTATCATTTGCTTGATAATTCTGAAATATGGTCCTAACTTTTGTAGATTGCTCCTTCTTACTATGGTGACAACAAAACTCATTCCTTGTAGGATGGACGGTATGTAATCTATTTTCACCTTTTTGTAAATGGATTTAACTTATATGTTTCAATAGATTTATATTTATTTGAATAATGTGTTGTGCAATTCCCTGTCATGGTGCGAACATGACATTGGAAAGTAAACTCAAACAACGTCATGTAGGATTATCATCTTGTTACTCGTAAGAAGAAGAACTTGTTGTGTAGCCCATGCATACGTGGAAAGAAAAAAATATCTCATGTACAATGCTAAAATATTAAGGGCATTTTCATGACCATGGAACAAAATAGAAGGGTTTAATTTGGATTTATTTGCTATACAATTTGTATAAACAATAATGTTTACTTTTGCATTATTAGGCTGATGGATATAACTCAACAGGATGTTTCGACTTGGCTTGTAATGGATTTGTACCAGTTAACTACGCTCCTATTACTCCAGGGGATACTCTTGATGGGAAAAGTAAGATATCTATCAAGATATTTAAGGTGGGATGTCAATTTTCTTGCGATGTTTCTACATTTTTTTACTATTCCGCAATAGAATACATTGTTCTTATGTGTTACTTGGAGTGAAGAAATTTATTTCTCTCTTTAATTACAATGACCGAACATAAACTAGTTTCAAATACATTTTAGAATGATGTGAGTAAGTATTTATATATAACATGAGCACATCAATCCTTTTACAGAGTAAAGATGATGGAGATTGGTGGCTACAATTTGCCCGAGCCGGTGAAAAGCTTGCGCCCGTTGGATATTGGCCAAAAAGTCTTTTTAATACTTTAGATTACTATGCAGATCATGTAAAATTTGGTGGTTACGCTACTTCTCTAGCAAGGAACCCCAGCCCGCCCATGGGCAATGGGCACTGGCCCGGAGAAAATGCTGCTACGTTTCAAGATTTGCAATTTATCAACGAAGATGAGACGAGTTATTCTCCCGTTCCAATGCTCAACATTCAACCTCAGTTAACCTATAAGAAATGCTATCAAGTCAGTCGATTTATGAATGACAAGTTCAGCTATGGAGGACCTGGCGGTTGTACTAACTAGTATTGCCCTATGAAATAAAATCTTCAATAAGAACATGTATTGTATGTATCACTATGTTCTTTTTCGTACATGGTGTATGTGGTTGTCTACTAAAAAAATGTATTTGTTGTGAGTACCTCTATTGCGTATATTATAGGGATGGTTCACCGGCGGGGTGGTCGGAGGAGCGTCGCCTGCGAGCTGCTATTGTGACTGTGACTTGAGAAGATAAGAGGTGTAGATCAGAGAAATTAAATATGTAGGGATTAGCAACTTGGAGACTAGGGCTTTATTTCTTCTTGGCCTAAAAAACAGGGGATACACATTGTTTTATAGGAGAATCAACGCCAGGATACCCGATGCAAACCTAGTAGCTCTAGTAGTAACAAGAACCCTAATTTGAGTTTTGACGCAAAATACCTCATATTACCCTATTCAATCCGGCTAGAATGATGTAGTAGTTGACCTGGAGTCGAATTATAAAAGCTACCTGTAAACTCTACCATATATACTATTGATGCCACAACACTACTCCCTCCATGCAGAGACAGCTCACCCTCGAGATGTAATTCATGGTGGATCTTACTTCTTCTCCCTCAACGTCATCAATAACTTTAGTATAGAAAAGGGTGCCAACACCGACGGCGTCTCTAGAATTTTTTATCGCAGTTGAAGCACAATCCCTTTATCCTTCTCACTACCATCCATTCTTCCCAAACTGGATTGTGCCCTATCGTCTTTCTGACGGTTGTGGACGATGTCTCATTAGAAGTTTCTGCTACGATCGTTGTGGCTGCTCATAAGCGCGTGCAGTACTTGTGGATGAACAATTGATCAAAATGACATGCATCTATTTTCCCTTTGCCCCTTTTCCAAGGCTGCATGGTATATCAACCTTGTTACATCAGGTATGAAGTTCTTTTCAACTAACTCGCCAATAAATAATTCCAGATATAATTCAAGAATTGCTAGGTTTCTATTAAAGGACATCTAATTTGAAATATTGTTGCCAGAAGTTTGAATTCTTATTACATTTTCTGTCCCCAAACGCCTAAGATAGCAAACTGTGAACCATGGATAGGATTGCAAAACCTTTTATACGAAAGTTAGTGCAAAGTGCAAACATATGGTACCAATCATAAAGCAATCAGACGGTGGATATAACTAGTATGAGGGAGACTGGGTATATTGTTTCCTCCATACACGAAATCAACCCGTGGTACATATATCTTTTGTGTTTCATTCCATACTTTGGAAATATTTTGGTATGCTTCGATTTTTGTTGAACACATGCATAAAATTTGTAAAAAAAATTCAAAAAAATCCCAATCATATGTTCTTAATATTCCCCCTTTTCTCAAACCATGTGAACTAAAGGTATCCTTAAAAAAAATCAGATGTCGCAATCCCCAAATCCATGCTACCATGTAATCCAATGAATTTGATTTAATTGGCGTGAAATTGCATTCCTTGCATATGTACCACCATATCAATATACTCCGCAAAAAAAAAACACCATATCAATATTTTCCATTAGTTTAATGGACATGTAGCATATCTACAACTTTATCAAAAATAGTTTATCAATATAAAGGATATATACTTTACTTCACATCACAAGGAGCACACAATTTTTTTGTCGTTTATGGATTATACGCGTATCTACAAAAATATCAATCTTTTTAAATAAATGTAGTATATCTAATTTAATTTCTAGAGCAAGGAGCACCTTGTCGCTTTATGTATTATATGTGTATCCAGCGAGACCAATTATTTTCCATTAATGAATATATGGAATATATATGATATTTCCTTTCATTTGCACTCAAGGAGCACAATAAATGACGTACATATTTATCTCGTCAATTAATATGTCCATCTATATAAACTCTTTACTTAGTTTCCATCGTATCTGCCATAAAGGATAGTAGTTATTTGGAGATAACATGAAACTTGTGTATGTTTCCTTGCTACTATTTATCCTTTCCTTGATTTAGTTGCTACTACATGGTGTCGCAAGCCATACCTTCAGATGCACATGCGATTCAGAACCGGGTCATCCTTTAATGGGAGCTTACTATCAATTGAGGGGGAACAACTAAAAGATGGTGAAATGATTGATCATGTGAGTTCATTTTTATATATTATATCTCTCATGTTATCATTTTTTCTTCTTTCTATATTCTGATATGAGATCCAACTAAATAATTACTTGCATAATAAGACATGCAAATGTTATTTATCACAAAAATGCATGAAAAGCCAATATTCAACGAATTTTTTTAACCCTCATTGTACTAATCAAATTTATTACTTTTCATTATCTCCATGGTTTGACCTTAAGCCACTCCTTCCGATCAAAAAGTTGTGATAGTCTTCCTTGCGTTAGGATTTAACTCCATGAAATGTGGTGTACTAGTGTGAGAGTGTGCTTCATTATTGACCATGCATTTTGATTTTCGGAGTCCCCATTTGGATTTTTAGTTTTAGGATGTAAAATTAACATTTTGGGTAACTAGAAGATGACATGTAGAAAATTCATATGTATGGTGTATCTACTCCTGTAGTTCCACTTACAAATGAAAATATGTATACAAATATTATTGTTCTCCAAAAAAGGTCCATGTGGAAAGAACACATATTGTTTGCTACAATGTTCAAAAAAGAACTTGAGCATTTTGTCTTTTTATGCAGGGTATGTTTGACCATATTTTTGCATGACGTGACATGATTCTGCATCAATTTTTTTACAATGCATAATTTTAAGATCACGTTAAAACATGGAAATATTTTATCAAAATTCATCTTGGGGTACTATTAATGATGATGATATTTTATTTATTACAGGATGCACTTTACGAATCAATACCCTTTACTGTAACAAAATATTATGGTGCCATGGCTACTTTAGACGTTTTTGAGTCACTAGAAGTCAAGGAAGGACAAATATCTGCTGAGATATGGGTAGCAAATTACCAAGAAGGTCATCACGAGAATCTTAATCTTATACAAGTCGGATGGAATGTAAGTCAAATTGTACTTACTCGGATTTTTTGTGTTAGAAGTATAATTTTTTTATTAATTATGAAATATGGTCCCAACCATTGTAGATTGCACCTTCTGCTTATGGTGACAACAAAACTCATTTCCTTGTAGGTTGGACGGTATGTAATGTACTTCTCACCCTTTTGTAATTGGAATTAACTTATATGATCAATATTTCTCTATTCATGTGAATAATGTTTTGTGCAATTCCCTGTCATAGTGCTAACATGACATAGAAAAACAAACCCAAAGAACATCATGTAGGATTACAATTTGTTACTCGTAAGAAGAAGAAGTTGTTGTGTAGCCCATGACATACATCTAGAGACAAAAATAAAATGATCTCTTGTACAATGCTAGCATATTAACGACATTTTCATGACCATGGAACAAAATAGGAGGGTTTAATTTAGATTTATTTTTGAGTTGTTAGGCTGATGGATATATCACGAGGTGTTTTGACTTGGATTGCAATGGATTTGTACTAGTTAACTATGCTCCTATTACTCCACGGGATACTCTTGATGGTAAAAGTAAGATATCTATCAAGATATTCAAGGTGGGATATCAATTTTCTTACAATGTTTATTATTTTTTGCTATTCGACAATAGAATATATATATTTTTCTTATGTGTTACTTGGAGTTAAGAATTTTATTTCTCTCTTTCATTACAATGACTGAACATAAACTAGTTTCAAATACATTTTGAGTAAGTAGGTATCTATAACATGAGCACATCAATCCTTTTATAGAGTAAAGATGATGGAGATTGGTGGCTACAATTCGCCCATGCCGGTGAAAAGCTTGCGCCCGTCGGATACTGGCCAAAAAGTCTTTTCAATACTTTAGATTACTATGCAGATCATGTAAAATTTGGTGGTTTGGCTACTTCTCTTGCAAGGAACCCCAGCCCGCCCATGGGCAATGGGCACTGGCCCGGAGAAAATGCTGCTACATTTCAAGATTTGCAATTTATCAATGAAGATGAGACGGGTTATACTCCTGTTCCAATGCTCGGCATTCAACCTCAGGTGACCTATAAGGAATGCTATCAAGTCAGTCAATTTATGAACGGCAAGTTCAGCTACGGAGGACCTGGTGGTTGCACTAATTAGTATTTCCCTATGAAATAAAATATTCAATACGAACATGTATTGTATGTAATACTATGTTCTTTTTCATCCATGGTGTATGTGGTGTGTCTGTAAAAAAATGATGTGTTGTGAGTGCCTCTATTGCGTATGTTATAGGGATGGTCCATCGGTGGGGTTGGTGGGTAGGGGATGGGCGGGAGGATCGTCGCTTGTGAGCTGGTGTTGTCACTGGCACTTGAGAAGATAACAAGCATAGACTAGACAAATTAGATATGTATGCATCTATTTTCCCTTTGCCTCTTTTGCAAGGCTGCATGGTATAGCAACCTTGTTACATCAGGAATGAACTTCTTTTCGACTAACTCACCAATAATTCCAGATATAATGCAAGAATTGTTATCCTCAGGTAACCCTATGGCTTAGAGAGAAAATGTCTCGACTTTCTTGTGGTGCCATTGAAAAGCTGACATTGGATGAATGCACCTTGATCTGAAAGCCACATTTTTGGTTGGGAGAGCTTGAGGATGGAGGACGACTTTTGGACGCGGATTTTTGTAGGGAGAAGAGATAGTAGACTCGGGAGGTGGATTTACAAAGAGAGCGGGCAACGTGCTGCCTCGTGTCTACGCGTTGGATGAATCAGTCTCAGAACTAGGTGCCGTACGTGCGCGATAGATCATGTCAAGTGGTGGAGCCTGGCTTGGGTTCGAACTGGTCAATCATCGGAAGAAATCTTTGCTGGTGACGGCCGGAGCCAGACGGAGGGCTGCCCCGTGCGAGGCTTTTGGACGAGCACCTTCAGCGCCGGGCGGTCTTCGGCCTCCCACGCTCCCTCAACCATGGTGCAGTGCCGGACTGTCCGGTGCGGCCGTGCGTGCTCAGGCGCAACCTCCACCCGTGTGCCTTGTTAGCTCATCACCGGCAGCTCGTGGGAGCTGAGGATTTTTCCTTCCTTTGGTTGCGTTCTACTAAAGAAGCCCAGGCCTTTGACGATGCGCCGCTGGGCAGTTTTCCTTCCTACCCACACATCGTCTGGAATACGCTTCATCTACACGCGCCGTTGTCTAAAATAAAAAATTAGATCCAAGGGCCTAGCACCCAGGACTTATTTTTATAGAAAAAACACCCAAGTGAGCGCCAAATAATTTGACCCCGAGGATTCAAACCCTGGCCCCAGGGTGCACCACCGTGCCCCCTTGCCACTAGGCCACTGCCTAGATCTCAACCGTTGTCAAAAATAATCTTTATGCTGTTGGATAGTACTCCAACCGTTTCCAAACATTACGTTTTGGTATTGTGAATATGAACATGAAATGTGTCTAGATAGGAGTATATTTGTTCACATATGAATATGCACAAAGTCTTAAAAATCTTATATTTGAGAACGGATGGAGTATTTCCGAATCAACCAATTGCATATAAAAGGAATAAATGCAGAAAACTGTGCAGAGTTCCAGATTAAAACTTTTTTACCAAACCAGCGCCTCGTCGATTTCATATATAGAAACCGCTAGCTGTTACAAAAGCAGGGAAGTACGATGTTTTTCCCAGAGTAGGGCCGGGAGATTTCCAAGCACCAACAAGCTCAAACGGCAGAGTTTTTCAGTTTGTCAATCCGGGGAGGATGCTCCAGCCATGCATCCTCGAGAAAGCTTCTCACGGCAGCAGTTGGATCTTCATCACACCAGCTTCAAGCTCTCCTCGTCCTTGGTTTTCCTGCAGCAAATCCCAGATCCAGATTAAACATGACTTGGAAATTATTTGACCATACGCAAGAAGTTCACATCAATCTCCATACATAGTAGGCTTGCAGCAGACTGATTTAAACCTGGAAACACAATACAAGGATGTACAACCACAATGTACATAAATTTGTTAACGAACTGCTCAGGATTTTCTTTTAATATTTGGTAATAGCAAGCAAAATTATCGACAATCTCACAAGCGTATGCTCCTCCATCCGGCAAGCATAGTTTTCCATCTGGCCAGACTAGCATCACACTGTAATGCTGAGTTCGTTGGGTAAAAAACAGAGCTAATACTATATGTGAACTCCTAAAAGCTTATACTATTGCAGCTAATTAACTGGAATGCCATGAAGACCAAGAATAGGAGCAAATTTTTCGGATATTCATAACGGTGCATGGGTCTAGATGCACCCACTATGTATTTTATTTTAATTTTTTTTCAGAATGTCAAAAAATTCCGAAAAAAAATCCGGATGCAAATTACAGCGTGATGTGTTAGCACAAAAATTGGCATGGTGAAAAAACTTTTTTGCAACCTGTACAAAAAAGACAAATTTCGGACACGTACATATACTTTTCGGTATGTCCGAATTTGTCTTTTTTGCACAGGTTGCAAAAAAAAAAATTTCACCATGCCAATTTTTGTGCTGAGTGCAAATATGTTGGACTACATGCAAATATTTTTTTTCGAATTTTTTGACATTCGGAAAAAAAAATTCTGGCTAGCGGGTGCAGCTGCACCCGCTAGCCAAATCGCCGTGTCCCAAATTTTTGTCCTTGTTGAGATATAGTTAAACCGTCTTAATTACCACCCAGTTGTGGACAGTTTCCCAAGCCGGGGCCGGACGTGCTGAATATTTAGGAATGGTGGGAGTACATATTTCACTCTACTGAATGATCCATCATAAACATTTCTTTATTACTTCCTGCCACAAGAATCAGAATACTAATGACCACGATGTGCTCTCTCTATCTTTTCACAGAACTGGACATTGTCCCTCAGGCTTGCTAACATATCTTCCTGCTCTTGGTCAAAGTAGGACTCATTTTCCTCTGATCCTTGTGAATTTCAGTTCAGGTTCTGGTGAAAAATCCAGTACACCCAGTGCTACTTTCTTGTCAATGAGGGCTAGTACTTTGGTGCTAAGCTTATATATAGTGCGAGGGAAGTATAGTGATATTTTTTTTCTGTTTGAGGAATTACAGCATGAGAGACTCCTACTGCTCAATATATTAAAGCAGAGACAAAACAATTGCATGAAAGTCCCAAGCCAGCTAGACTAGACCATTACTATTGTGATCTTAAGTCTTGTTGATAACTCGTATCAACAACTCTGATACCTCAGGAGCAATTACAGCTTTCAGCCCAAGAGCTAGAACATATCTCGAGGAAGTAAGAATGACAGAAGATGTGTTTTTGCTTGTTTATCTCCCGGTTGCTAATTGCTAAAGAGAATAATAACTTACAACAAAGGCCAAATGCACATCAAGGGAAAATTGCTAAAGAAGAATGACAGAATAGTAAGCTATGTTTTCATGAGCTTAAATTGTTTCATGTTGCATACATTAAGGAGTGCATGTGGCGATAGATGTCAGGTTATGCTGTAGCTTACAGGAGGCGTTCTGATACCACTTATTTGACAGACAATAGTAACTAATGTCTAAATTTCTGTAGCCGACTAGGGACAAATACAGCTGCACATATCATTATAAAGATAAACTTTGCAGCAAAATTTTAGTATTTACCAATTCTGTTCCCTGTATTTTTCCCATAGGCAATCTGGGCAGTCAGCACTACAATTTCTCTTCCTCTTGGGGTTGCCAGGTTGCTTTTGAACTGGACTATTAATTGATCCCTCATCACTTCCACTCGGCTTAGGCCCAAGATTAGTGTGTTTCAGTTTGTCCCTTACAGTTAGAGCTGGATCACCAAACCTGGATTTTTTATCTTTCCCATTGATATTCTTAATGGGCTCCTGAGCAGGCTGAGGACGCAGACTTTGAGTCGGCCTTTGAGTCTTTGGATTTCATCATGTTTCTCCATGACCAAGGAGTACATTTCTGCAAGTCCCTTTTGGCTCCCACAGCTTCTGCTTGCAATCTGGCAATTTCATCATCCTTTTTTTGGGCCAACACCTTAAGCTCATCTACACTCTGCTGAAGCTTTATTGCTGCTTCAGTAGCTTGTGCTAGGTCCACTTTCTTGGTCTTCAGGAGTGCGGTCTGTAATGAAAAACAACAGTTATGTTGATGCATAAGATGGACTGCACGTTTTGAGCTATGCAGCTTAGTTTCGGTAAGTACCTTAGAGTTGGGGGTTTCTGCACAAGTTCTGGAATCCCCCAAATCAGCATCTCTGAGTTCTAAATTGAATGCAGAAGGCAATGGCTATCAGTAGCAACACAAACTCATAGATATTCGGTGCTCCGTACCAAAAGTAATCTTCATTAACCAAAAACAAAAGGAAAACTTATATTCAGTTCGTTATGGCGAGATATCAGTTTCTCTTCGGCGACACCAAACAAAATTGACACTTAGCAGAGCTAAACCCTAAGAAATCGAGCATTACAAGAACAGGATGGACTAGCACCCTCACCGGCGAGCTTCTGATTAGCAGCGAGAAGCAGCTCGTGTGCCGCATCCCACTTCATCTTCCTGCTCGCATCCGCCTTCCTTCCACAAGAACACCAGCTAGGATCAGGAAGAGCTTTTTTTCTTTGCAGGTAAGTATCAGAGAAACCGAGAGAGGATTTGAAGCTTCCCCAGGCGGCCAGGCGCATCACCTGCAGTTTCTTCTTGGCGTCGGAGGCTTCTGTTCGCAACGCGTCTATCTCGGCGTCCTTCTCCTTCAACGCCGCCTCCCAGGACTCGCGCTGGATCCTGTCGGCCGCCTCCCGGCGCGCGCGGTCGGCGGCGACAGCCTCCGCCAGCGCCTGGCCATTGCTCAGCATTGCCTCCACCAGTTCGTCCATGGGCTTGGAACTCCCGCCGCCCTCTCCGCCGCCGCCGCCCTTGCCGTCGGCCATGGCTTCTGCTCGCAACCCAGAGTGGACTGGAACTGGAGTGACTGACGGCCGTTCCTAATTGGGGCTTTGGGGCTTAGGAAGCCCTGGCCCAACAAGCAATATACGTACTGGGCTGCCTGTGCTCATCACAGAACTGGGGCATGAAGACGCTCAGAAAAAAAAACTGGTGCCTGTGATAGTTTCTTCCTATTACACAAGTACGACGTACATAAGTAAATATCAAATCTTTTATCCTCACTGTACCCAGAAAAATATATTTCGTGATCTTTTTCAAAAATGTAAAAAACTATTCCATTTCCATAAGAATATTAAACAAAATAATTCTGTGTTGTTTATGAAATACTAGCACAATGTCCGTGCTTCGCTACGGGCCCATCACCGTATCATGAACGGTATTGTAGTTATATGAATCCACCTACATAAAGGATTATAAACAACATACTCAACTCTTTGACAAACCAGCCATAAAAAAAATTTGAGTTCAACCATAGAATCAAGTTTTATACATAATATGTTCATTATTTCCAAAATGTGAGAACTGGACTCAACGGTAAGCATATTTTTTTACACAAGTGCACACAAGCTAGTTTTTCTTTATACACACAAGCTTTATTTTTTGATGAGGGTACTACACACAATCTAGTTGGTACTGCAAGTCGATATTCAGATTTGGAAGATATTAGTTGGGCTACACTTGGGTTAAAACCAAGACGCACGACTCAGGAAAAAAGCAATACCGATACGTCTCTTCTGGTTTTATAGTCCGATCTAGAGAGGAAAAAAGCAAAGAACACAAGGGGTTATCTGCAAAGTGTACGTGGGTGTTCCTGTCCGCTAGATATAAATCGAACGATCCTAAATGAAATATGGCAGACACACCATCATCACCAACTGTGGTTTTTATAGGAGTAGAGATATATATCTGTGTGTATACAACGATGTAGATCTTTTTTCCAAAATGCATACTACCTCCGTCATAAAATACTTGACACAGGTTTATCTAAATACAGATAGGGACCGGAGGGAGAGTGCCATTCAATTTCCACCGTAAATGAATATACCGCAACTAGCTAGCAATGTAAATAGAGTACATATTTAGTTGTTTCTTCCAAGACTATTTACATTTATGTAAACCACCATGAAGAATCAACACATCCTCATCATGTGCAAAATCAGAGACGCGGATCGAGCAACTGCTGTTGAATTCTTGTCTGGTGCTGAGTAGGTAGGTCGTGGCCCTAAGAGGTCTCATAACTTTCCTTGCTGTCCAACGCCACCACGCCCTTCGAATCAGCTAAAAAGCAAGAAATAGCAAGAGGATGGTACACTAGCAGTGACAAACCACAACGGCAAGAGTGCTCCAAGACGAGCCTCTAGACAGAATCCGGCTTCATCACTTGCTCACGAAATCTCCCGCGTCCCAAAGACTGTACTTGCGTGCATGAAATTTCTACTAAATCAGTGAAGCTCTCTAGCTAGAGTGTGCTAATGGATAGTGGCTTCGGGGGTGGAGGGTATGCACCAATTTTAGCAGGGTTAAGAGGCTAAATCTCCATTGACCAGGGGAAGTTGACCCCCCCCCCCCCCCCCCCCCCCCCCCCCCCCCCCCCCCCCCCCCCCCCCCCCCCCCCCCCCCCCCCCCCCCCCCCCCCCCCCCCCCCCCCCCCCCCCCCCCCCCCCCCCCCCCCCCCCCCCCCCCCCCCCCCCCCCCCCCCCCCCCCCCCCCCCCCCCCCCCCCCCCCCCCCCCCCCCCCCCCCCCCCCCCCCCCCCCATGACATACACTAAGCTTCCCTGCTGTTAGTGGAGAATCTTGAACATGATGAGGAAGAGGGGTACTGTAATTGAGGTTTATGTCACACCTCACTCAAATAAAAACTGCTTGCATCCAGCTGCTTGCGTAGATAGGTATTATTGTACATGTGACCACATGGGAGAAGAACCACCTCCTCATCTTGTGCGAAATCAGATACACGGTTCGGTCAGCTGTTGTTGAATTCCTGGCCGTTGTTGGGCGGTTATATCGTGGCCCGAGAGATCTCATAATTGTCCTTTCTCTATGGTGCCACCATGCCCTTCGAATCAGCTAGAAAGTGAGAAATCCCAACATGACTGTACACTAGCTAGTAGTGACGAGACACAACAACAAGATATTCTCCAAGCCGAGCCTCAAGACAGAATCCGGCTTTGCCACTGGCTCACGGAATCTCCTATACCCAAAGACTTCACTACCATTCCTAAATTTCCTACTAAACTGGTGAAAGCTCTCTAAAGTGTGTTAATGGATATTGGATGGGGTGGGTCCAGGGGAAAATGGACCAATATAATTGAGTTTATAGGCTAAACCTCCATGGGCTAGGGGGCGGTGCCCCTCACAAGAGATACACTAAGCTTCGCCAGTGCTAATGGAGGATCGAACATGATCATGAAGAGAGGTTCTGAAGTTAAGGTTTATGTCACGCCTCACTCAGATAACATCTCTAGTTTGTGTGAATCTTGGCAACACCATATACTTGGCCCAACGCCCACACAAAACCATCCATTTTAGATCTCAACTTTAATTTAACACTGAAATGTATACTAATTTATACCATATTCCATATGATTCCTATTACCCAAATACAAATTAACTAGACACTGCTGGTACCATCTCACCAGCACACCAATATTGATGCTACAACACCCACATGTATGAGATAGGTAAGTCAAGTTCATATACCGTGTGGCTGGATCCCAAACGAGTACCTCGTCGTGATCGTTACAGAGTAGAATCTACTCCAGATTTTATCAGCACACTTAACACTGGAGATACCCTGCATCAAGCTGCTTGCGTAGGCAGACAGGTACGCTTGTACACATGACCATGAGGAAGAATCACCGCCTCCTCTTCTTGTGCGAAATTGGAGACATATCAGTCAGCGGATATTGAATTCATGACCGTTGTTCGGCGAGGTCATGGCCCCAAGGGGTCTCATAACTTACCCTGATATCCGGCGCACCACGCCCTTCGAATCAGTTCGAGAAATCCCAACATGATGGTACACTAGCTAGCAGTGACGAACCACAACATCAAGAAATGTTTCAAGCCGAGCCTCCAGACATAATTCGGCTTCGACGCTGGCTCACGGAATCTCCCCCACCCAAAAACTTTACTACAAGCCTGAAATTTCTAGCAAACTATTGAAACCTCTTTAGAGTGTGTTAATGGATAGTGTGGGTGAGTGGGTGGAGGGGAAAATGGACCACTATAATTAAGAGGGTAAATAGGCTAAATCTCCATGGGCTAGGGGCGGTGTCCCCCTGACAACCTGTAATCTTTGTCAGTGCTAATGGCGAGAAGTTCTAAAGTTGAGGTTTATGTGTCACGCCTCACTTAGATAAAAACTCTTATTTTTGTGTGAATCTTGGCAGCACCATATACTTGACCCAAGACCCACTCAAAACTATCCAATTTAGATCGTAACTAAAATTTAACACTGAAATGTATACTAAATATGTTAGGTTTATACATATTCCAAATCATTCCTATTACCCAAATACAAGTTGACTATTACCCAATATTGATGGTACAACACTCACAGGTATGAGATGGGTAAGTCAAGTTCATATACCGTGTGACTGGATCCCAAAGGAGTACCTCGTCGTGATCGTTACAGAGTAGAATCTACGCTAGACTTTCTCAGCACACTCCGTAGATAGCCTACATCCAGCTGCTTTTGCGTAGCCAGGTATACTTGTACATATGACCACGAGCAAGAATCACCACCTCCTCATCTTGTGCGAAATCCGAGATGTAGATCTGTTAGTTGTTGTTGAGTTCCTGGCCGTTGTTGGGCGGTTAGGTCGTGGCCCCGAGAGGTCTTATAACTTCCGTTGCTCTCCGGCGCACCACACCCTTCGAATCACTCAGAAAGCGAGAAATCCCAACAAGATGGTACACTAGCTAGCAGTGACGAACCAGAACAGCAAGAAATACTCCAAGCCGAGTTTCCGATCATAATCCGGCTTTGGCGCTGGTTCACGGGATATCCCGCACCCCGAAGATTTTACTACCATTCCTGAAATTTCTACTAAACCGGTGAAAGCTGTTTAGAGTGTGCTAATGGAAAGTGGCTGGGGTGGGTGGAGGAAAAATGGACTAATGTAACAGGGTTAATATGCTAAATCTCCATTAGCGGGAGGATTTTGAACATGATCAGGAAGAGAGGTTCTGAAGTAGAGGTTTATGCCACGCCTATATTTGTTTGTCCCATATGCCAATAAAAATGTTGCCCACTTTGCAAAAATGTTGGTCTACGGATTTGGCCTTCACAAAGATTAGTATTGTAATTAAGGTACACATCACCATTTCCATCTTGTGACACACCCAAAATCAATCTGGTGAGCACCAACATCCTATCAGTAACTGTAATTCCAAAAGATAATAACTCAATAATACTGTTGTCAGCTCCAAAGAATGCAAGCTAGAGATTCAACATCACGTTGTGAAGAAAAAAAGTTAGCTCCAGCACTTTCAGTTGTCCATGCATATCAATGCACGAGCAGAGTCTCGTTGTAACCAACAGGGAGATATGGTGGCTCACACCGGTCACCTTCAACTGCCAAAACAGCAAAGCAATACTGTCGCACCACAACACCAGCCATTCACAACGCAAGTTAAGAAAAGACACGTAAAGCACGTAGAGATAAACAAAATTTAAATTAAATTAAGCTACAAATGTGCTCCCCTAATCCATATTAATTGTCGCTGAATCGGATATATCTACATGTTTTAGTACTATATACATCCAATTCAGCTAGTGGCGGATCCAAGGCTTGCCTTTGGGGTGCACAGAACACTGGCGGAGATTTTTTCCTTTGTAAAATAGTATTTTTTTCACCACATATGCACCCTTAAAAATGCTTTTTTATATACTATGACAGTCTCTAGGCACCTTGGTTCAAAATGTTGTAGCTCCGCCACTGAATTCAGCGACAATTAATATGGATCAGAGGGAGTAGTAATTAAACAAGCGTAGACAAAAATATCAAGGCCGAGTCACATGTATGCCGCCCAAAATACTTATGGTGAAAACTGGTACTACGTATATAGATAAAAACAAGAGAAACAGAAAGCTCTATTATGGAATGAAACAAAGGAGGAAAGGAAATACATGGCGACTCGCAAGGCAGCCTAGTTTTGTATCAGTGTGTGTCCTACTCCTATGTGATAACATCATAAAAGAGTGAACAGAACATACAGAAGCAACATTTCGTTTATCCTTTTCAAGTAAGTATGCGCTTGTACTATTACGACAGCGACACTTAGTGTGGTATCCAAAAACAGAGCCAATTTCACCTTAATGTATAGGACCCTCCTCCTTTTTCCGGGCTTGGGACCGGCTACGTAAATAAGTATTACACTTATTACAACATAGGCGGAGTTACCTACACTACCCTACCTACTAAAGAAGAAGAAAAAATAGAGCACCATACATATTTTCACAAAAATAACCAAACATTAGGAACTAAAGAAAATATTCACTATTTTTTTTTTTCAAATTTCCTTTTTTTTTGGAATTTTCCCTTTTCCTTTTTTTCTTTTTTTCTTTGCACCTAGAATAGAAGCACTCGTTAGGAACTGAAGAAAATATTCGCTTTTTTTATTATACCTTTTGGTTTTTTTGGAAATTTATTTTTTCAAAATTTCCCCTTTTTGTTTTTCGTTTGCACATATAATAGAAGCACCCATGGGCCAATGATCAAATTATAGTTCCACAAGCTCTTGGTATCAGTGACCTACAAAATAAGAATAACACAAAATAAGCATAGTCACATATAAATAATTTTAAATCATAGACATAGCACTACATATATGGCTGACCACCGATCAATATACAAAATTTTATCTAGTACATAGTGGACAGTGTTTCCCAGTCAATCCACCTGTACCAGGTTAGTTCAGAGTTAGAAAATGGTTGACCACTGGTCAGGCTTACAAAAGCTCAAACAATGGGCTGCATTTGTAGACAACATGCATGAGAATACATCTACAGACTTTGTCTTGGACTTCATCAAAATTAGTCTAAGTAATCTCTGTTTTTGGAAGAACCGACTCGAGTGTGCATATAAATGTACAAGCAGACAAGTTTTATCGCATATGTTACGACCTCTTGACAGGATAATTAGGAGAATCTGAACAACAATGTGGGGTTTGGTTGGTTCAGCTATGTAATTAACTAGTTGAGCACCAATCTAAATCTTGTAAGTATCCATATATAGTTCCACACAACAATTTATTCCTCCAACCACTATACCATCTAAATGGGCAGTATGGATATCTGGATATGTACTGTTACTGAAGCATACACATCAGACTTAATCGTCACGATTTTCAGAGCAGTATAGATATTTGCTAGAACCTTCGTAAGGCCACTATGAGGAGAGCGGTGGTTTGGCTCCCGGGCTACAAGTAGCCCTTTAATTTGAACATTAAAAAATATACTTCAAAGTTTCAAAATAAATATGGAACAAATACATACATATACGTAATTATGTATAGTTCAAGAGTGTAAAGTTTTAATTGAAAATACGTTGTATTTTACGCTACACAAAAGACAAAAAACTGACAAGTTTTGAGCTGTACTGTTCATACATCTACATCTGTATTTTTGTCTTTTTTGTGTAGCTCAGAATATAATATATTTCGGATTGAAAATTTCCAGATTTGTAGTGCATATCATTGCCTATATGTACATATTTTTTCCAGAATTTTTCATAACTTTGAAATATCATAAAAAAAATCAAAATTCCGGCCTACATGAAGCCCGGGCTACAATAGGCTTTTCGCACTATGAGACACTACAATAGCCATGTTTCGTTGTTTTCTGTGCCTTCTGGTTTAATTTAAGGGTGTGAAAGGTTAAGCTAGTGACCAAGAAACCTCATAGAGATGTCGTTGGTCAATTCAATAGTGTAGAAAGAAAATCCAAATATGTAAGTTATACAAGTTGAAGAAGTTGTCCCGCATTGTTTTTCAATTCAAGATTAACTGCACTAACGAGAATAGATGAAGCAAAGCTCCGTTTAACCTTAGAGGGGCATGAAATGCTACTAGATCGAGTTGACAGTATGTAGTTGAGAAAGAAAATAGTGCACAGCACTGGATACACAATCGACTAAGTCAAGACGCAAACGTTAGAGCATATAACCAAATATTAATAAGAAAATTAAATTCCTACACAAGGTCCGTCCATACCTTTTTTGTCTGTTACCATTTAAGTCCACGTGTAGACATCCAAGTCTTCGCCATGAACTTCCAGGTGCTGTTGTTGAAGCTCCGTTATCCACAACGAAGATAACTCTTTCATACCCTCTGCAAGCCACAACTGTTGCAAACTGCCCAACCCCTCAACACACGTCAAGCTGTTGCAATAATTTATACGCAGCTCCCTGACTTGAGGAAGGTTCGAGATCCTCTCTAGGTCAAAACAACCCTGGATTAAAAGCTTCTCAGAGAGGAATGGAAGTCCTCCAGAACGTTCAAGCATCCTACTGTTCTTATATCCAGCTCTTCCAAGCTGGTAGCCTCCTGTCCGAGCTGTCTTGGGAGAGCCCTCAGCTCGGGACATCCATCAATTTCCAACCTCTTCAAACGTGGCAGCAGCCGCATCCTTGGAGACGAGGCTTCAGCTACCTTGTTGTATTCCTCTTCTTCAGCAAAGGACCACTCCTCCCAGTTGGGCATATCCTCGAAGACCAACTGCTCGAGCTTGGGGAAAGCAACAACTACATCCGTGGATCTGAGATCAACCACCCTGCAACCCAAGAATTCAGGTCCAATCTTGGTAATAGATGTTGCTCCCTCAATTTTCAGATATATCAGGTTGGGCAGCTGCCCGATTGAAGGAAGGTGCACACATAAACTGCATTCTACGAGTGCTAAGTGTTTCATTGAAGATAGATGGGTAGTACTAAGCCAGGTGGGAAACCTACGACCAAAGAATCCATCAATTTTTAGGTCTTCTAGATTGTGTGGAGGGATTAGCTGGTCAAGGATCTTCTCAATGTTGTGAACATCATCTTCTGAATAAGGTTCATCTGTATGTTTGGTGCAAGCTAGATACAAAATTTTGAGATGCCTTTTGTCTGATAGCAATGAATCCGTATTGCAAGAAGTTGATCTTTCCAATTTAATCATAATGAGCCGGCTTAGCTGTGAGAGATGTTCCAATTCTTCCAACTTCCATCCATCTTGTGTTTCACCATTATCACATCCACCACCAATAGGAAATCCGTCCAAATCATTGAGGGATTCTAACCTCCCTATATCCTTTGGGACCTCATTTATTGGTGTACCAAGTAAACCAAGGCGCCTTAACTTGCACAACTGAGTAAGAGCCAAAGGAAGGCTGTGCAGAGATTTGCATTGTTGTAAGTTCAACGTCTGAAGATTTATGAGAGAGCCGATGAACTCTGGGAGACAAGAAATTTCTGTGCTATCAAGATCAAGCAATCGTAGATGGATCAAATTTCCAATGTAATCAGGAATGGTTTGTATGGAGGAAGTATTCAGATCCAAAACACGAAGATACGAAAATTCTTGATAATTGAAGTATCAGTTTTGTGGGAGAAGATTCTTAAAGTTCTCACTTTAAAATGCTCACTGTCGATGGTAGGGAACACCTCAATACCCTTCGCGGTGATAACTGAAATGCGTAGCAGCCTAGACACATTGTTACCTTCTAATGATTCAGGGTCTCCAATAAAACACTCTTCTTTCAATAAACAACAAGCTAGCTTCCTTAAGAGGACATGCATTTTGCAAAATTCTTGGGTAAGAGTATTATTAGGTTGGAGTAGATTCCGATGGATTAGCTCATAGTAGTACTCTTCAGCTGTTTCTTCTAGTAGTTGGCCTGGTTTCTCCTCTACAAACCCTTCTGCAACCCAATACCTGATAAGATCGCGAAGATATAGGGAATTATCTTCAGGATACATAGCACAATAAAGGAAACATTGCTTCAGATGATGTGGTAACTCTTCATAGCTTGTACGTAAAGCTCCTTCTATACCATCGGGAAATTTTGTCTCCTGGCAACTAATTTTGCTAAGAATATTGTTCCACTCTTCCTCTGTTTGATCCCTGTTGGCCAAAACGCTGGCTGTTAACTTGATTGCAAGAGGAAGGCCACCACATTTATCAACAATCTCATACCCTATGCCTTTCAGATTTTGTACTTCCGTCTCTTCATCGATGTTCATGCTCCTCCAAAGTAGCTCCCACCCCACCTCAGCCGACATGACATCAACTCGATGGGTATGGTCTGTACCGACTTCCATTGCTACTCTATGATCTCTCGTCGTCATCAAAATTACCACTCTAGATGATGTGTGTAATACATTTTTTAGGATATTATTCCATACAGTGGACTTCCATACATCATCTAGAACAAGGAAGAAACTCTTATCATCATTTCTTCTGCCAACTTACTTCTGAGCTCTGCTACTGTTTCACCTTGCTCTTCATGTACTCCAATGTTTCGGAGAATCTCTTTTAATAGATCAACTTCATTGTACATTTGCGACACACAAATCCATGCATGTTTGTTGAAGTTCCCTTTTATTTGTTGACTATTGTATATTTTATGAGCTAGTGTTGTCTTACCAACTCCTCCCATTCCAGTGATGGCAAGCTTGTAAGATTTAGTTCCCTCATGTGTAAGCAAAAAGTCCACCAATTTTCTGCTTGAATATTTTATCTCCTTCCCCACAACATTGGGCTCAATGAGGAATGAGGTTGCCATCGGATGAAGTTACGACCCGAGCTTCTAGCACGTGTACAGCAGGACTAGGAAACTCAACAGAGCTACCAAATACGATGTTGTCAATCCATGGTCCTCATGAACCTGAATTAATGCATTTAAAACATTAATTTACAACAGTTTATTATACCCTATTCCCTTCTAGAAGAAATATAATACTCCCTCCGTTTCATAATAAAGGCGTCTAAGGTTTTGGCACGGATATTAAGACACCAGCATTTTACATGCGGTGGAATAATTATCTACTGATAAAAATCGAGAGAAAGGACTCCCTATTAGCCATAAACTGAAAACAATATATCAAATTCCACTAATCCAATTTGTGACTCATTTTTATAGGGGTAAAATTTTCCGTGAATCGTAATACACCTTATATTTTGAAATTTTCCTAAAAAACTTAGACGCTTATATTAAGGAATGGAGGGAGTACTACATAAGAGACTAAATGCTACTAACAATTGTTGGGAGCATTAATGTTAATGAATAAATGAGTGGTTTATGTAGGCCTCAAGACTTCATGTCATCGGTCGTACTTGCAAGTGAGCTTCACGAAAAAACAAATTCATTCCGCGTAGGGAAAACAAGGTACGAAAAAGGAGCTAGGTTCAGAGGTATAAGCTTGGAGAAACAAAAGAAACGAGCCAATGAGCACTCACGACACAGGACAATATATGCAGAGCACGTAAGAAGATAAACAATTACAAATATATCCAAAACTCTGGTTGATTGTTAATATGAGTGACCAGATTGGACACCATACAATTTCATTATTTCTATATTGTCAGTGTCAAAATAGTACAGTATAAAAGGCTACTTGTTTATAGGTATATTTTCCTCCTAGGTCTAGCAATAAAGCCTTACTAATTTTTCCAACAAAGGATGGAAAGAGAAGAAATCCAATGACCGATGTAGGCAGACAAACACAAAAGAAACAAATTATGTTCACTCAAGTTAACTGCAACTTTCCGGTGTGTTCTTAGTCATATTTAAATAATGAAGACAAGTTTTGTTTTAGGAAACAAGGGGCGAAATTGCCCACCTAATCGTTTATTCCATAAAAAAACGCATTTTGTAAACCTAGTGGCCCAAAAGCTCTTCGATAGGCTGCTCCGGACATGGGAGGATTACTAGAGGGGAGAGAGCTATGCATAGGTCGCACACTAGCCAGAAGGCAGGAGGTTACCACACCAGTTTAGCAAGGCCCCGTGTCAACATGGTGGGGGAAGGGTGGGTGGTGTGTGGGTGTGTGTGTGCGTGTGTGTGTGTGTGGGGGGGGGGGGGGGGGGGGGGTGCTTAGAGCATCTCCAACCGAGTCCCCCAAACCCAGCCCAAACGTCCGGGCGGACAGCCCGGACGGCCTTTGGGCCAAAACCGTCCGCCCAGCCGCGTCCATCAAACTGGCCCCAAACGCCCGGGCGGTCCGGCACACCCCAAATCCAGCCCATATGTGGGGAGGGTTTGGGGCGGCCCGGACGCATCCGCCCTCAGGTCGCTGACAACGTGGACCTACCCATCCGCACCATAAATCGGGCGGAACCCTTGCCGGCCGCGGTAGATATTTGCACACTCCGCCGGCTCCTTCTTCTTTCGCCGTCCCTCCAGCTAGCTCCGGCGGCCCCGCCCCACCATTTTGGTCGACCCACTCGCCGGCTCCATCAGCATATCCTCCGACAAGATTTTGGCCATAGGATAGCTCCGTCTCGGCCGCATCTCGACGGATCTGGCCGCATTCCGCCGCCACCTCCGCCTCCGTAGCCGTCGATCTTCCCCGGCTTCTCCTCCGAGACCATGGTTTCCTGGGAAAAGGACTCGGTCGGCTCCTACCCGCTATACGAGGAGAGCACCTCGTCCGATCCGGTATGTATTGTACCCACAATTTGTGTTTTTCTCAAAGATGTGCATTGTGGATAGAAATTGAGTTGTATTTTGTTAAAATGTAGGATTCACAGCGTGTAGTTGCAATATCCGTGGTGTGATATCCGAGTTGAACGATTCCCTCCGAGGGAAGATGCTCATTTTGGAGGATTTGAACTTCACAATTAAGGAAAAAGAGAAGATTGAACACCATTTGGAGGAGGTTCAACGTGCAAACCGGAAGTTGGAGGAGAAATTGATAGAGGTTGAAGAAGAGAAGATGATTATACTAGATAAGAAGATGACGTATGAGTTGAAGGTAGCAGACATTGACGACAAGTACAAGCGCAAGAAGGAGAAATGTCTAACAATGTCGAAGAACTTCAAAAAATACATCGTGAAGAAGGAGATGCTTCTTAACTATGCATTGGGAGCTATAGTTATATTAGTTGTAATTATTATTGCTATGTACGCTAGTTGTTCATGCACTAGATAGAGGTAGATAGAGGTTTATGTAATGCAAAACAAAGTTGCATGGGCTGCATGTAATTGGGGAGGGAAATATGAGGTGCATGGTTGTAGAGCACTACTTTTCCGGGCTGTCCGGTCGGTGTCCGCGGACGCGTCCGGACGCGTCCGGGGACACTATGGGGGGCGGATTTGGGGGTTGCGGTTGGAGATGCTCTAATAACATAGAGTTTGCAGTCGTCATTCCAGCTGACGAGGAGGAGGACGCCACGCCACCGCTACCAGAGCCGACGCCGAGGTCAAGTAGGAGACGCCGCACCAAGCCGGCGCGTTCAACGTCGGTGCCGCGGTGCGCCACACCGTTCTGTGGTTTTAGATTTTTTTAGTTCAAATTTTTGTCGTATTTTTGTAATATATATGAAATATTAATAAAATATCTTCTTTTGTAAAAAATTAAAGTCCCTATTGGGAGCGGACGGTGGACAATCTATGTCACATCATTTGCATTTGTCCGGCATTTTGTTGCCGGACGGTCTGAACAATAGTATAGTATGGTAATATACCTGTTGGCATACTAATAAGCTCCCAAAAGGAAGAAAAAGAGAAATTGATCCTTACTAATCAGTTTTAGCAGAAGATCCTTACTAGTCAGTTTGTGCAGAAAAATACTTGAGCAAAAAGGAACTAGAGATATTACCTGACAGGGCTATATTGACGTGGCCAAGGCTAGTATAGGCTACAGGGTGGACGGCTGCCCCAGCTCTCCACGTCGATCGGATCAGGTGGTCAAGCTTACCAAAATATGGACCTCGAGTCTGATGGTGGCGGGATCTTCACCTTGCTGACCTCGAGCTACAGTCCTTGGATGAATGCATCTGAAAGCCACATTTTTGCTTGGGAGATGCTTGAGGATGGAAGACGACTTTTGGAGGCGAATTTCTGGGGGAGAAGAGATAGTAGACTCGGGAGGTGGATATACAAAGAGAGCGGGTAACCTGCTGCCTCAGGTCTACGCGTTGGATGAATCAAACCGGTAGCCCATCGCTCTCAGAACGCCGAGGTCAAGGAGGAGAGGCGCGACACCAAGAAGGCGCTTTCAACGTCGTCGCGCGGTAGCTCATGTCAGCACGCCATGCGCGCGCGAGTGGTGGTGCCTGGCTTGGGTTCGAACTGTTCAATCATTGGAACAAGTCTTTGCTGGTGGAGGCCAATGGATTTTTTCTTTTTGCAGCAGCAGCGGTAGCTGTGCATTTCAGGATTCCGTCTTCCTGCCTCTGATATCCAATGAAAAAATAGCGCGATATATTTGCGCTAATAGCACGATATAGTGTATTTGAAAAGGCGTCAATCTCAAGACCTAATCGCCGGCTCAGTTTTCGGAGGTGCTCATAGGGGTAGGGTGTGCTGTGTGCGTTTATAGGGGTGAGTGTATGCGCGTGTTTGTGAGCATCTACGTTGTACTGTGTTTCTCAAAAAAAAAACTAAGCTATATTTAGCCTAAAATGCCCGTTACGGTACTATTCACACAAATACACAATAAACCGGGCTAAACACGATAGCTTGTAGTGCCTAAAAAAAATCTGGAAATGAACGAAGCCCATCGGCCCAAACAGAAGTCTAACACGCAGCCACGCATTCCTCCTCGCTCACTCACTTGTGCTCGCTCTATTCACAAAAGGATGTCACAACCTAACTCAATTTTGCATGTATCTACCCACTAAATCATGTTTAGATACATGCAAATTTGATCTAGCTTGAGACATTTTTTTGTGAACGGGGGAGTATAACTTCTGGAGGAGGACAAGGCTATCTTTGATAGCACGCTATTTTTTTCCTCGCTGATATCGCATCTGTGGGCTATGGCCTGGACGTCTCAAGCTGAGCTCGTTTTGTTTACTCTCTGTGTTTTGTTGTGTTGGATGCTGCTTGTGACCGACGGGAACCACGCGGAGCCGCCTGTCTTCACCGACGCCAACTCAAGGGAAACGCCGCCGGGCAGCGCCAGGACCTAGGAGCGGCGGCCGGCTTACCAAAGACATGAACATAGGCCGCGCGAAAGACTCGCGTCTCTTGCGTCCGCGCCTCGCTGGGTGCGCTGCTCGCATGTCCGCGGCCGTAGAAGCAGGAAGGAACCGCGCGGGTCGTCGCGTCCGGCCTGGAGTTGGACGGGCTCAGGACTGTGCTTACTGGGCCAGCATGTGTGGGCCAGCATGTATGAGAAAAAATAACAGGGTGTACTTTCGAGAGAGATAGGGTGCGCTAGTTTTTTTGTGTTTGCGAGACACAACTAGCAGCCGCCGGCCCTAGCTTTTCTCGGGGTGATTGCACGGAGGATTTTGGATCGACTCTCAGCGGGATCGCGTCCATCATGTCGTCATCGTTTTCAGGTGTAACCGTCGTCACCGGCGGCATGAACTGCGACACGTCGGCCGCCGACGCATCTGTCACGGATAGCGGATACCACCTGTTCGTGGTCGAAGGCTACTCACGTACCCTGCAAGAGATTCCCCACGGAGAGGGGATCAGCTCCGGGGCCTTCACGGTAGGAAGCCATAGCTGGTATATCTCGTACTATCCTAATGGTTACGAGGCGAGTTCCGCCGACTACACCTCCTTCTATCTGTGTCGTTGCCGTGATGACGATGATGAAGTGGAAGAGCCCGTGGAGGCCAAGTTCGAGTTTAGCTTCGTCGACCAGGTTGACAAGCAAAAGCCAAACTATATCCATGCAACTGAAAGTTTCGACTTCTCTCTCGAAGATTGGGGCACCGCCAAGTTTGCAAGGAGAGATGTTCTCGAGCGATCAGCTCGTCTGAAGGCCGATTGTTTCACCATCCGATGTGACATCATGGTTTGCAAGGATCTCAACACCGAGAATTTTGACGACGTGCACCAGCAATTTGACCGTCTCCTAAAAAATAAGGTGGGAGCTGATGTGACGTTTGAGGTCGGTGGTGAGACATTCGCTGCACATCGGTGTGTTCTTGCAGCACGATCTAAAGTTTTCATGGCACAACTGTTTGGCCCCATGACAGAGGGCACCACGTCCAACATCATACACATCAGAGACATGGAAGCAAAAGTGTTTGCGGATTTGCTTAGCTTCATCTACACGGATTCCTTCCCTAAGATAAACAAGTGCCACGACATGGATAATGTAATGTGGTTGGAGGACTTGCTTGTGGCGGCAGACAGATACGATCTCCAAAGTCTCAAGGTCTTATGTGAAAATAAGTTGTCCGAACACATAGGTGTGAACTCGGTGATGTCCACTCTAACTCTAGCTGAGAAATACCACTGCCATGGATTAAAGGAGGAGTGCTTGAAGTTTATCCAAGACCAATCTCTCCCATGTTTAGAGAAAGTAATGGAGACTGATGGCTGGGAACATATAACTACAACATATCCCTCTGTTTTGAAGGAGATCATTACCAAGCTTGTGTCCAGTCAGAAGAATGACAAGAAGAGGAAGCACCGCATGACATAACGTGGCTGGAACGACTTGAAGTCACACTATTAATTATGCATATCATACAGTAGGATGGAATCCTCTAGATATATGTTAGCCTGCGTGTCTTGCTTTGTTTTGTTAATCATGTCGGTTCGCCTATATGTTGGACAGCATAGTAGTTATATCGGGTCATACTATATTTCTGTGTGCATTGTTTCGCATATTAATTGTTGTTTTATGCTTTCCTTGTAAAACCCTATTCAGTGCACAGGCAGGAAGCAAAATGAATTTCGGCTGTCTGAAAAAAGCGTTTCAGGGAAAAGGGACTGTAAATAGACTTGTGTAGCAAAGCATGGTGAAGACTGCACCGAGTAAAGAATGAACTAAAGCATCCAACTGTACCTACAGAGATGAGTGAGTGCAGCAAATTATGTAATCATGGTGATGTGCCCTCTTTTCAGGTACCTGATAACTGGCAAAAACCGACCTTATGATTCAAATGTCATTGTTGTCATGTGTATGTTGGTCAATGCTGCATAGTACAGTATATCCAGTGATTCAGATGGACTAGTGTATGGAGATCATGTGTATAGGCGGCAGCATGTAGTAAACCTCAAAACCTGCCTTCTGTCAGGAAGGCATGAGCGTTGTAGGCGGCGGCGTGTGGCGAGGTTGCGGCATGGAGTAAACCTGCCTTCTCAGACACAATTTTATGAGCAGGAAGAACAGCGACAGCACGTGAGCCATTGGCGGCTGAAAAACAACAGGATCCGCCCGACCGACTCCCCTCTCGCGCGTCCGTCGCCCCCCGTGGCGGCGGCGCGCATCCTTCTCCTCCCCCCACCTAGGCCCCCTCCCTCCTCTCTTCCCCGTCGCCGCCGCCGGCAGGGGCTGCCGGGCGAAGCCCTGGTGGGGCCGGCGGCGGCGGAATGTTTCTTCCCGCACTGATTGTGGTGGAGGCGGGGCTCCCCATGTTGGCGGCGGCGCACCTCGGGCGGCGGCGGTCCGGCTCCGGCTGGGTGGAGGCTGGACGGCTGCGACGAGCTCGGACCTGCGGCGGCGCAGTGCTGCGTTCGTGGCGGGCAGAGGAGTTGGCCGGCCGGCCCTTACGGCCCCGATCTGGGCCCGTCGGGCCCGATCTGGGTTTGGGCGGGCCAGCCTAATCTTCGGCACGCTCTGCAGCTGGAGGGGTTGATGGGATGCAGGGGACAACGGTGACGGCGGCCCGCTTGTTGCAGCGTGGCTGCGAGCTTCACGGGCCCGATTTGGGCCCGGCTGGACCCTATTGGGACTGGTGTGCCCCGTGGGGGCTTTACGGGTCCGCTGGACCCGTACGGACCTGACGGGGACTGGTGTGCTTTGTGGCCATGTCCGGTCGACTACCGTCTTCGACGGTGGAGGTTGGTCCCTCCCGCCGGCCACGGTACCGCTAACCCCAGTCATTCTTCTCCTCACCTTTGGCTTGTAGACCTCCGGTCAGCATCTTCGGTGAGACGGCGATGGTGGCTTCGGAATCATTGGCGCATGTTGGTGGGTGGCTAGTTGGATGGTGTCGAGGCTTGTCCTCGCGGGGCTCTTGTGTTTCGCATCGTCGTGGGGGTGTGGATGGGTATTTCGGGAGAAATCCTTGTCGGTTCGTCCGACACCGACGCGGGTACCGCCTCCGGGTGGCATCTCTCCTTCTTGAATGGCGTCCTGGCTACCCATCGTTTGCTTCCCTCTGTGCCGGGGGAAACCCTAGGACCAGTGCGCTGGTCCGGGCAGCAGCATTGCGTTCCTTCTTGAAGATGATGTCTGGTACTAGTCGATTCGATGATAGGAGCGTGGTAGTACTTTATCGGAGAGGGCGCAGTGGTTGCGGGTCATCATCGTTTAGTGGATCCGCCTATGTCTCCATTTTGTTTCTTCTTTTTTGGTTGGGTGTATGTTTGCTGCCGCCCCAGCATTGCAAGTCTGTCGGTTGTATCGGGTGTTTGCTATATTTATATAGCGGGGCTACGGCCTATTTCTTCAGACACAATTTTATTCATACCAGCAAGGATCAGGCTGCCCTCTGCACGGATCAGATTACTTTCGTTTCAAAGAGCAGAATTCTAGAGGAATCTGTTCGTAGAATAACCTTTGGTAAGCCCAGCTCGACCTAAATTTAGACAACTAACATCAAGCCTAAATTACTTGTCAGAGTCGGAGTCGAGGACGATGGAGAAGTCTAACATCGACGCCCGAAATGGCCACGTAGCGGGTGCCCTCTAGGTCACTGGGCTCAGGCTTGATGTTGGGCATGGTGGCTGACTTGCTCCTCGCTAGAGAGGGACCAATATGATGTTTGATCCAAACATAACCTGTTCGATTCGTCAAAGAAAATCTGATTGATGTTTGCCAAGCTACCAATTGTATGAAAGGACTAACGCAGAAAATTATGCAGAGCTCCAGATTTTTTTGCGGGTAAACATGACTGCGAGGTAATTTGACCAAACGCAAGAAGTTTCCATCTGTCTCCATACATACTAGGATTGCAGCTAACTTGGAAACTACTTCATAACCATGCCAAGGGGAAAATTCTGTTAAGTACATACAACCATGAGCTATGTGGCGCACAACATCATCACTAATTCTGGAACAGACAACTAAATAAAGAGATTAGAGAAGGGAGCAGCCTCTACCAAGCCCCACAAATGCACTATCCTGGACACTTGGGTAGTTAATTAGATAGAGTGTCAACAGGCCCTGCTTTCATGAGATGGGAAAGCATGTGCCATTAACTCCCAAAATGATAATCATATATAGCTTTGAAAATGCAGGTAAGGTAAAAACACTAACATGGTAATATGAAAGAATCAGTTTCAACACAGTTGCAGGCTAGGATATCCCATGCTTTTGTTGTGAATGTGATAATACAATAACAATTTGTAGTTACGTACATGTGATGAATGTAATAATGATACTCACTCAACTCTTACATCTGGTAATGAGGTAATTAGTTTTTTATTACAGTTCCATAACATAAGTGAAAACGAGAATACCAACATTGGATGATAAAGTTTCTGACTGAATCTAAGTCGCTGATGTAAGCGGATAGATATTGGTCAACTTCGACCGTCCCTTCTCCGAATGCTGAATGTAAACTATCGACAACTCATAGGTTAATAATGTATGCAAACCAAATGTCAGTAGTATGAAGTATGAAGCACCACAAGTACACGCTTCTAGCATATAATCGCCAACTAAAATAATAGATAAGAGAAAACCCACTCCTTCTGATAGAAATTGGCACTTACAGATACTTACATGAGCATACGCTTCCCCTGTACCAGTTGTTTAAGGATGTCCACTTCCCATGTCAGGCAAGCTTGAAACCAGCCTCCTGTCTAGCATCACGCCAGTTGACTCAGCCTCCTTGATCAGCCTCGTCTTGTGGGGCTGCGTCAGAGGAAGGGGCACACAACTAGCTCATTGCAACCAAGGATATTTTACACGAGGAAAGGAGTTCAATCACGTCATAGTAGCTAACAAAAAAAAAACAGTTCGAACATATCCGTCATTTGCGAATCAAAAGTAAAACCAGCTTTTCCCGCATCAACAGAATAGAGTTTTGCGACTACAAGTTGTCAAAAGAAGAAATGGGCGAAGCAAAACTTATGCAACTGTCATTAGTGAGTCCATGCTCCGATAGTTTCATGAATACCACATGTATCAGATGTTCGGATCCAACACCAAATATTGGTAAGCCAGTCAACAAGGTCTGACCAGACCAGACCAGAACACAACACATATCCATTTACAGGAAGCGGCAGTGATCATAGATGAGCTGTTCCTAGTTAACAAGCTTGAATAATCAGTCAGCAGATATGACTAAACAGGCTCCCGCTTGGGCTACTGTTCCTCCTCCTTGGGCTTGATCAGGACTGCTGAAGCTGAGGCTGACTCTGATGCTGAAGCTGATGGGAGTCGCCGACGAGGTTGGGGTACTCCACGCTGACACTGCAAAACACCCAAGATCAACACAAAACAGGAAAAGCCAGCAGGAATTAACTATCAGCTCGATGAGTTGTTCCTAACAAGCAAGAGATATAATTAGCCAAAGATGATCAGACCGGCTGCTCATCAGGGTGCTCCTCCTCCATGATCTCTAACGTGATCTTACAATTGTTAGGCAAGAACAGGTTAAACCGATCGATGAGCGTGGGGTGTCCGTCTAACAGGACCGCCATGGTTCTGGCCAGAACACCGACTCTGCAAATAACAGGATTCAACCTAATTATCACAACTCAAAAACTAAAGAATGGTGTATTCTTGTAAATGCTACTGCTCATCGCATTACCGAATCGTGCATGAATGAGGATTGCACAGGAGCTGGACGAATTCCTTGAGCTTGCCAGGTTGGTCCGCCAAGCTGTCCTTCACGTCGCTGACGAATTGCGCCCAGTTGCCAGTAGATACCATACATTTCTTGCCGAGGACAGTCACCAGCCTCCGGCGACGCAGTGGCTTTGGAGGATGCTTGGATGTCTTGGTCACGCTTCACAACCAAGGGGATCAAAGGGGAAATGCCAACAAGAATAAAAGGACACAAAAATCAGAGTGGCAACATCTAGTACTAATCACAATTGACGAGAATAAAAATGGAATTAGCTTACATGAGAAAAATAGAAAAAAGGCCGAAAACAGTTATTAGAAAGTGCATTCTAGTTTTCTTTAAACCGACAGGGGATGAGGCCTGTGGCATCTTCATTAAGAATGGTGCAACAGAAACTACGAGCGAGAGGACTAGAACTCGGGTGGGTGGGAAGGCATCAACCCTCCCCAACAGCTATGACTTATTCTGGATTATGTTTAATTTTGTATTCACAACAGCCAGAAATAAAATGGTGCTGGCTTCTTTTGCCTACTCCCTGCAACAAGGTACATATTTCAATTCTCTACTGAATGATCTATCAACTATCATAAGCATTTCATTATTACATTTTGCCACAAGAATCAGAATACTAATCACTACGATTTGTTCTCTCTATCTTTTCAGAAAATGGTGCTGGCTTCTTTTGCCTACTCCCTGCAAGACATTGTCACCCAGGCTTGAGAACATATCTTCCTGATCATGGTCAAAGTAGGACTGATTTTCCTCTGATCCTTGTGAATTTCAGTTTAGGTTCTGATGAAGAAATACATCATGAGCCTTTTTCTCCTTTTGAGGAATTACAGCAAGAGATACTCCTACTGCTCAATATATTAAAGCAGAGACAAAAAAAATTGCAAGAAAGTCCCAAGCGAGCTAGCCTAGGCCATAGCATTGTGTTATTAAGTCTTGTTGATAACTCGTATCAACAACTCTAGTATCTCACGAGCAACTACAGCTTTTCATCTGGAAAGCTAGAACATATCTCAAGGAAGGAAGAATGGCAGAAGAGGAGGTTTTTGCCTGTTTATCTTCCGGTTGCTCATTGACGAAGAAGAAAGAGTAACTTACAACAAGGGCCAATGTTTTCATGAGCTTAAATTGTTCCATGTTGCACGCATTAAGGAGTGCCTGTGGCATTAGATGCCAGGTTATGCTGTAGCTTTCAGGAGGTGCTCTGATACCGCTTATTTGACAGACAATAGCTAACAAAGGTTTAAATATGTGTAACCGACTATGGACAAATACAGCTGTAAATATCATAAAGATAAACTTTGCAGCAAAAGTTTAGTATTTACCCATTTCTTTTATTCTGGTTTTTGCCATTGGCAATCTGGGCACTAGAAGCAGATCTCTTCCTCTTGGGGTTACCAGGATGCTTTTCAACTGGGTTATTCATTGTTTCCTCATCACTTCCACTCGGCTTATGCTCATCCTCATCACTAGTACTCTCCTCATCACTATCCTCATCACTACTACTCTCCTCATCGCCATCTTCATCATTACTACTCCCCTCGCCATCCTTATGACTTCCACTCTGCTTGTCACCAGTGATATCCATGATGAGCTTCTGAACAGACTTGTGTCTTTGGATTTCATCATCTTTCTCCTTGACCAAGGAGTGCATTTTCTGCAAGTCCCTTTTGGCTCCCACAACTTCTGCTTGCAATCTTCCAATCTCATCATCCTTCTTTTGGGCCAACACCTTAAGCTCATCTACACTCTGCTGAAGCTTTATTGCTGCTTTAGTAGCTTGTGCTGGCTCCACTTTCTTGCTCTTCAGGAGTGAAGCGGCGTAGTCCTGCTGCTTCGCAGTAATGCAAAACAACAGTTATATTGCTCCAATTTTATTACTGCATGTATTGAGCTATGCATTAAAGGTTTTTGGTATGTACCTTAGAGTTGGGGGTTTCTGCACAAGTTCTGGAATCCCCCAAATCAGCATCTCTAAGTTCTAAATTGAATGCAGAAGGCAATGACTATCAGTAGCAACAAAAACTCATAGATATTTGGTGCTCCGTTCCAACAGTAATCTTCATTAACCAAGAAAAAACAAAAGGAAAACTTGATATTCAGTTCATTATGGCGAGATACCAGTTTCTGTTCGGCGTTACCTAACAAAATTGACACCTAGCAAAGCTAAACTCTAAGAAACTGAGCAAAACGAAGGAGGGGAATGCCAACATTTACGCCTCAAGCAGCACAAATCTGAAATATCCTTACAAGAACAGTATCAGAAAGACCAATGAACAGTATCAGGAAAAAAAAGAGGCCTCACCGGCGAGCTTCTGATTAGCCCCGAGAAGCAGATCCACGTAGGCGGCTTCCCACATTCCCCTCATGCTCGCATCCGCCTTCCGTCCACAAGAACAGTATCAGGAAAAAAAACCGAGAGATCGAAATCCATGGAGAAATTCCCCTCATGCTCGCGAACCTGCAGCTTCTTAGTAGCGCGCGTCGGCCGATTCTGCTCGCAGCCTCTCCATCTCGGCGTCCTTCTCCCGAGCCGCCGCTCGCAGCTCCTCCACGACCCTCTGAAGCCTCTGCGCCGCCTCCGACAGCGCCTTGCTATTTCTCAGCATCGCCTCCACCAGGTCTTCCATGGGGAGGCACTGGGAACTCCCACCCCCGCCGCCGCCGCCGTCGCCGTCGGCCATGGGTTCGAACCGGAGGTGAGAGAGAGGGGCTGCCTGGGGCCCACTAACGCTACGTACAGAGCTGCTTGTGTTCATCTCAGAGTTGAGGCCTGAAGACGCTCACAAAACAAAACTGCTGCCTGTTATATTATTCCTCTTGCTTTTTTTTTTGCGAAAAAGACTCTACCGTTAAAAGAAACACCGAACAATACAAAGAATCTAAAAAAATTACAACGAGATCTTTGAGAAACACACCACTCACACAAGTTTCTTGATGTCGCCGCCGAGATGGGACTGAGATGGGGGAGACCTTATTGAACGAGACGTCGTCATCACTATCGGAACGGCATCGCAAAAACCTGGACAAGAAAACTAGAAAACGGGGCCCTTCTGCCGACAAGGGTCGAGAACTCGAGATCCACCACGCCTCCATAGTCTGAATGCCACAAAGGCGTGGCAGATCAGCGGCGGCGCCGGCGGGAGTTGAGCAAACATATTCACCTAGGAAGGAGCTCTCGGGGAGCGTACGGCTTCGCGTCCTCGATCCAATCTACTACAGTTTCTTCCTATTATGCTAGGCACAAATACTTTGTAAAAAAGCTATTTATGTAGTATTTGGGCTAGCAGTGTTAAACCACAACAGCGAAAAATGCTCTAAACCTCTAGCGAGAATCCAGTTTCGTCATGCAATCACCCGCACCTAAAGATTGTACCACCGTCTGATGCGCGCGAAGAGCACGTTCGTCAGGATACCTCAAGTGTAAGGTTTGGAGAGTATAGCAGCAAGCTTTCCCTCAGTTATGAAACCAAGGTTATCAATCCAGTAGGAGATTGATGATGTTCTGTAGGTGTCAACGGCGTCAGAAAACTTGACGTCGAAGGGGATGATGTGGCGCCTGATCTCCCGGCGATGGTGCAAGCAAACTTCTGTGTGGAGTTGACGTGGAACCTACACATAACACAATCAAACTAGTTTGCCCCGACGAGACAGTGAGGGTGTCAACCTCACCGGCTTGCTGAAAACAAAGGGTTGAACGTATAGTGTGGAAAATGATATTTGTTTGCAGAAAACAGTAGAGAACAATGATTGCAGTTGGTTGTATTGCAGATGTAAAAGAATGGACCAGCGTCCATAGTTCACTAGTGGTGTCTCTCCAATAAGATAACTAACATCCTGGGTGAACAAATTACAGCTGGGCAATTGACAATTGATAAGTGCATATAACATGCATGTGCGAGTTGTGGTGTCTACTATGAGATTCATTTGGGCATTACGACAAAGTACATACACCGCTATCCAGCATGCATATATGACTAAATAGTCCACCTTTCGGTTAGCATCCGCACCCCTTTCAGTATTAAGTTGCAAGCAACAGACAATTGCATTAAGTAATGTGCATAATGTAAACAATACATTCATCCTTGGATAAAGCATTGCTGTTTTACCCCTAGTGGCAACAACACATCTACAACCTTAGAACTTGCTATCACAATCCCAGGTTAAATAGAGGTTGAACCCAACTATCATGCATAAATACTCACTCTTGGAGTCACAAGTATTCACTTGGCCAAGGCTTCAACAAGTAACGGAGAGCATGCAAGATCATCACAAATGACATAGACATGATATAATAATATTCAACTCGACATAGATATCAATATAAGTCGGAAAACACAACATGTAGCATTACAATAAGATGATCTTGATCATGATAGGCAGCTCACAAGATCTAAACATGATGGCACAAGTGGAGAAGACAACCATCTAGCTACTGCTATGACCCATAGTCTAGGGATGAACTACTCACACATCACTCCGGAGGCGGGCATGGTGGTGTAGAGCCCTCCGGTGATGATTCCCCTCTCCGGCAGGGTGCCGGAAAGAGCTTCAGAACCCCCCGAGTTAGGGTTGGCGACGGCGGCGGCGACGGATATATTCTGGATGTATGGCTCGGGTGTTAGAGTTTTCGCGTCGGGAGGAATAAATAGGCGAAGGGGCGATGTCGGCGGACCCTCGAGGGGCCCAAACCACCAGGCGGCGCGGTGGGCCCCCTGCCGCGCCGGCCTGTGGTTTGGCCACCTCCTGGCTCGTCTTCGTCTCTCCTTCGGACTCCGTGTACGTGTTGGAAAAATAGGGACGTGGCCTTTTGTTTCGTGCAATTCCGAGAATACTTCCAGAAGTACTTTTCTGAAACCAAAAACAGCAGAAAACAGGGAACTGGCACTGTGGCATCTTGTTAATAGGTTAGTCCCAGAAAATGCATAAAAGTGATATGAAGTGCATATAAAACATGTAGCAAATGGTATAATATAAGCATGGAACAACAGAAATTATGGATACGTTGGAGACGTATCAAGCATCCCCAAGCTTAGTTCTACTCGTCCTCGAGTAGGTAAAACGATAACAACAAATAGTTTCTGAGGAGACATGCTTTCACACAATCTTGATCATAATATTGTAAGACATGTAAGCTGTGATCAAATCATTCAAAGCAAATGTATATAGTTGATATCAAAAAGAGAAAGCAAGAGTCAAACAAGCTAAAAGTTTTCATGAACTATTGCTTCAAAGACATGAAACCGTACAAGGTTCATTAAAGATGGTTTAAGTATCCATCATAGGAGTTCTATCCTTCAAACCAAGCATCAAGCAAATTTTCATAACATAGAAGGATTCAGCCAAGTAAACATAAACATGAACGTCATGAATCAACTGTTTCGAAGTCTACTCAACCGGTGAGCGCAAGCATTTGGTATTGGCACCATGATGTTATGGCAAAGAGAACATTAATGGGGGTTTGGAAGGCCAAAGGAAGAAAGTCTCACAAAGCTATAAGTGATCATTAGACAAGAGGAAGTCTTATAATCGAAGCTATGTAAGGAGTAGTGATTGCCATGCAACGGATGCACATAGAGCTATATGTGTATGAAAGCTCTCCAATGGAACTAGTGGGGGTGCATCCAACTTGGTTGCTCATGAAGACCTAGAGCACTTTTGAGGAGGCTCATCATTGGAATATACAACCCAAGTTCTATAGTGTAAATTCCCCACATAGTTATACAAGTAGAACATGAAAACTCTCTCACATGGAGTATAGGTGCTAAACATGAGCACAAATGATGACTATGAATACTACAGGTGCTATAACATGAGCACAAGTGTGAACAAAGGATAGTAATGTTGCCCCTTTTTTTTTTTCTTTTTTTTTTTTTTTTTTTCTTTTTTTTTTTTTTTTCTTTTTATGTTTCTCTTTTAGATGGCTCAATGGCTCTTTTCACTTTCAGGGGCAACACCCTAATATAACAACACACTTTTTGGTACAAATAACTCATAATGAACTAGACATGATGTATGAAACTAATGCCTCTGCCAGTGTAGCAGGATATGCAATGATCTAGCGTAACATGGTAAACCACACATCAGCTGTATAGAATCATGCAAAGCAATATGTAGATGATGAATGACAACAAGTCATGTAATGTATGATGGATGTTGCATGGCAATATATCTCGGAACAGCTATGGAAATGCTGTGTAGGTAGGTATGGTGGCTGTTTTGAGGAAGATGTATAGCTTATGTGTAGGAGAACAAGAGGAAGTTCTCCCACGGGGTTGGATGTACTGGCGAAGTATGCACAACTCTCAATGTGAGCAGAAGGCAATGCGCAGCACCGAAGAGGCTAGCAAAATATGGATGGTGGAAGTGCCAAAAACCGTAGCTTAACATTAGTCAAAAAGAACTCACAAGCTTATTGCAAACAACTAGCAGGTTCAACATTAAGAGCATGATTAAAATTTACTCCAAGAAGGCCGTTCACGGCGGCACAAGTACCCCGTTAGATCCCTCGACCTTCAGCACAACTAGTTACTACGATGAACTTTCAGACATGGAAAGCTATCAAGTCCAACTACACCTTCAACAATTTTAGTATAGTTTGTAGTACGGTACAAGCTCAAAGACAACAATCCACTAATGTTTTTAACTTAATTAACCAGCAAGCTTTACCATCTAATACCTCAAAACATTTGCAAAGAATCAAGTTATCAAAGTTTCAATGATCTACAAGACTATGCAAGTTTTCATCATACCACTACCACATGTAGCATTTTCTTTTTCCAAGCAAACACCAATCAATTTATTTAAACATAAACTCTCCAAATGATAATATAATGCAGCAAGAGAGTATTTATAAACAAGTGCTAACAGCTCGAAGAGATGCATGAAAAACAGGAGCTAAAAGCACTGCAGTAGCTAGTTAAGAATACTCAACAAATATAAGTGAAGAACATGAGTATTCACATGAAAAAGCGGAGCGTGTCTCTCTCCCACACAAGGATTGCTAGGATCCGAATTTATTCAAACAAAACAAAAATAAAAACACACAGACGCTCCAAGTAAAGCGCATAAGATGTGAAAGAATTAAAATATAGTTTCACTAGAGATGACCTGATAAGTTTGTTGATGAAGAAGGGGATGCCTTGGGCATCCCCAAGCTTAGACGCTTGAGTCTCTCTGAATATGGTTGGGATGAACCACGGGGGCATCCCCAAGCTTAGGCTTTTCACTCTTCTTGATCACATAATATCACCCTTCTCGCTTGATCCTTGAAAACTTCCTTCACACCAAACTCAAGACAGTTCTCATTAGAGGGTTAGTGCATAATCAAAAATTCTCATATTCTGTAATGATACAATCAATCCCAAAGCTTCTGGACATTAGCTACAGCCACCAATGCTTTGTGGAGCAAAGAAATCCACACAAACACAGTAAAAGAGCGAATGCAAAACAAAAGGCAGAATCTGTCAAAAACAGAACAGTCTGGAATGACGAATTTTTTCGAGGCACTTAAGTTGCTCAGATGGATCTGGCCTAAAATAATGAAAGTTGCGTACATATCTCAGGAATATGCGTGATTTTTCAGAATTTTTGAATTTTCTACAGGGAGATAAGCTCAAATCCGTGACAGCTAAAAATCTGTCACTGCGCAGAAATCCAAATCTTGCATCAACTTTCAATATAGAACTTTACTTGGCACAACATTGCGATAAAATAAAGATACAAAGGAGTTGCTACAGAAGTAACAAAACTCCTTGACTCAAAGAAAACAAAAATAACAGCAAATAAAAACGATGGGTTGTCTCCCATAAGCGCTTTTCTTTAACGCCTTTCAGCTAGGCGCAGAAAGTGAAAATCAAGTGTTATCAAGAGAAGAAGCATCAACATCATAACTTGCTCTAACAATAGAGTCAAAAGGTAACTTCATTCTCTTCCTAGGGAAGTGTTCCATACCTTTCTTGAGAGGAAATTGGTACCTTATATTACCTTCTTTCATATCAATGATGGCACCAACAGTTCGAAGAAAAGGTCTTCCCAAAACAATAGGACAAGATGCATTGCATTCAATATCCATAACAAAAAATCAACAGGGACAAGGTTATTGTTTACTGTAATAAAAACATCATTAACTCGCCCCAAAGGTTTCTTCATAGCATTATCAGCGAGAAAAACATCCAAATAACAATGTTCCAAAGGTGGCAAATCAAGAATATCATAAAGCTTCTTGGGCAAAACCGAAATACTTGCACCAAGATCACACAAGGCATTGCAATCAAAATCATTCACCTTTACCTTAATGATGGGTTCCCAACCATCTTCTAATTTCCTAGGAATAGAAGCTTTAAGTTTCAACTTCTCCTCCCTAGCTTGCAAAAGAGCATTTGTAATATGCTTTGTAAAAGCCAAATTAATAGTGCTAGCATTGGGACTTCTAGCTAATTTTTGCAAGAACATAATAACTTCAGAGATGTTACAATCATCAAAATCAAAATCATTATTGTCAATGGTGGTGGAACCATTGTCTCCAATAGTTTGAAAAATTTCAGCACTTTTATCAGAAAAAGTTTCAGCAGTTTTAGGCAATTTCAAACGCTTTGCAGAAGTAGTAGAGACATTACCAACACCAATAACATTACCATCAATAGTAGGAGGCTTACTAGCATGTGAAACATTAGCATTACTAGTGGTGGTGATAGTACAAACTCTAACTATACTATTCTCTTTTTCAAGTTCTTCCTCTTTTTCCCACCTAGCATGCAATTCAGCCAACATCCTAATATTATTATCAATTCGAACTTGGATGGCATTTGCTGTAGCAAATGACTTAGTATCTTTAACTTCATTAGGCATAACTTTCAGTTTTAGAATTTCAACATCATGAGCAAGACTATCAACTTTAGAAGCAAGAACATCAATTTTTTCAAACTTTTCCTCAACAGTTTTATTGAAAGCTTTTTGTGTGCTAATAAATTCTTTAAGCATAGCTTCAAGATCAGAGGACACACTTCTATTGTTGCTGTAGGAATTACCATAAGAATTGCCATAACCATTTGAAGGATAAGGCTTATAATTGTTGCTACCAAAATTATTCCTATAAGCATTGTTGTTGAAGTTGTTGTTTTTAATGAAGTTTACATCAACATGCTCTTCTTGAGCAACCAATGAAGCTAAAGGAACATTATTAGGATCAACATGAGATCTACCATTCACAAGCATAGACATAATAGCATCAATCTTATCACTCAAAGAGGAGGTTTCTTCAACAGAATTTACCTTCTTACCTTGAGGAGCTCTTTCGGTGTGCCATTCGGAATAGTTGATCATCATATCATCAAGTAGCTTTGTTGCTGCACCTAAAGTGATGGACATAAAGGTTCCTCCAGAGGCTGAATCCAATAAGTTCCTTGAGGAAAAATTTAATCCTGCATAAAAGGTTTGGATGATCATCCAAGTAGTCAGTCCATGAGTGGGACAATTCTTCACCAAAGATTTCATTCTTTCCCAAGCTTGAGCAACATGTTCATTATCAAGTTGTTTAAAATTCATAATGCTACTTCTCAAGGATATAATCTTAGCAGGAGGATAATATTTCCCTATGAAAGCATCTTTGCATTTTGTCCAAGAATCAATACTATTTCTAGGCAAAGAAAGCAACCATTCTTTAGCTCTTCCTCTCAAGGAGAAAGGAAAAAGTTTCAGTTTTATAATATCCCCATCCATATCCTTATACTTTTGCATTTCACAAAGTTCAACAAAGTTATTAAGATGGGCAGCAGCATCATCAGTACTAACACCAGAAAATTGCTCTTTCATAACAAGATTTAATAGAGCAGGTTTAATTTCATAAAATTCTGCTTAGAAGCAGGTGGAGCAATAGGAGTGCATATGAAATCATTGTTGTTTGTGCTAGTGAAGTCACACAACTTAGTGTTCTCAGGAGTACTCATTTTGAAAAACAAAAACACGAATTAACAAAACAAGTAACTAATTTTTTTGTGTTTTTGATAAAGAGAGCAAACAAGACTAAATAAAAATAAACTAAGCAAGACAAATAACAAAGTAAAATGATTGGAAGTGAGAGACTCACCTTGCAGAAACAAAGTTGACTTCCAGAACACTTCAATCTCCCCGCCAACGGCGCCAGAAAACTTGCTTGATGCGCGCGAAGTGCACGTTCGTCAGGATACCTCAAGTGTAAGGTTTGGAGAGTATAGCAGCAAGCTTTCCCTCAGTTATGAAACCAAGGTTATCAATCCAGTTGGAGATTGATGATGTTCTGTAGGTGTCAACGGCGTCAGAAAACTTGGCGTCGAAGGGGATGATGTGGCGCCTGATCTCCCCGGCGATGGTGCCAGCAAACTTCTGTGTGGAGTTGACGTGGAACCTACACACAACACAATCAAACTACTTTGCCCCGATGAGACAGTGAGGGTGTCAACCTCACCGGCTTGCTGAAAACAAAGGGTTAAACGTATAGTGTGAAAAATGATGCTTGTTTGCAGAAAACAGTAGAGAACAATGATTGCAGTTGGTTGTATTACAGATGTAAAAGAATGGACCGGGATCCATAGTTCACTAGTGGTGTCTCTCCAATAAGATAACTAACATGCTGGGTGAACAAATTACAGCTGGGCAATTGACAATTGATAAGTGCATATAACATGCATGTGCGAGTTGTGGTGTCTACTATGAGATTCATTTGGGCATTACGACAAAGGACATACACCGCTATCCAGCATGCATCTATGCCTAAATAGTCCACCTTCCGGTTAGCATCCGCACCCCTTTCAGTATTAAGTTGCAAGCAACAGACAATTGCATTAAATAATGTGCATAATGTAAACAATACATTCATCCTTGGATAAAGCATTGCTGTTACCCTAGTGGCAACAACACATCTACAACCTTAGAACTTGTTGTCACTATCCCAGGTTAAATAGAGGTTGAACCCAACTATCATGCATAAATACTCCCTCTTGGAGTCACAAGTATTCACTTGGCCAAGGCGTCAACAAGTAACGGAGAGCATGCAAGATCACAAATGACATAGACATGATATAATAATATTCAACTCGACATAGGTATCAATATAAGTTGGAAAACACAACATGTAGCATTACAATAAGATGATCTTGATCATGATAGGCAGCTCACAAGATCTAAACATGATGGCACAAGTGGAGAAGACAACCATCTAGCTACTACTATGGACCCATAGTCCAGGGATGAACTACTCACACATCACTCCGGAGGCGGGCATGGTGGTGTAGAGCCCTCCGGTGATGATTCCCCTCTCCGGCAGGGTGCCGGGAAGAGCTTCAGAACCCCCGAGTTAGGGTTGACGACGGCGGCGGCGGTGGATATATTCTGGATGTATAGCTTGGTGTTTTAGGGTTTTTGCGTCGGGAGGAATAAATATGTGAAGGGGCGATGTCGGCGGACCCTCGAGGGGCCCAAACTACCAGGCGGCGCGGTGGGCCCCCCTGCCACGCCGGCCTGTGGTTTGGCCACCTCCTGGCTCGTCTTTGTCTCTCCTTCGGACTCCGTGTACGTGTTGGAAAACTAGGGACGTGGCCTTTTGTTTCGTGCAATTCCGAGAATATTTCCAGAAGTACTTTTCTGAAACCAAAAACAGCAGAAAACATGGAACTGACACTGTGGCATCTTGTTAATAGGTTAGTCCCAGAAAATGCATAAAAGTGATATGAAGTGTATATAAAACATGTAGCAAATGGTATAATATAATCATGGAACAACAGAAATTATGGATACGTTGGAGACGTATAACCGTCCCCGAGAGAGGCGAAATTGTCCATTATAAAAGGGCTAATAGGCTAAATTTCCATGGGCTAGGGGGCGGTGCCCCCCTTACACACACCCCCACCCCACAACCAGCTAGGTAGCATTGTAATTAAATACAATACATATTTGTTTCTTCCATGACTACCTACATGTATGTAAACCACTAGGAAGAAACACCACCTCCTCATCCTGTGCAAAATCGAAGATGCAGATTGGACAGCCGCTGTTGAATTCATGCTCGCTCCTAGGTGAGTAGGTCGTGTCCCCGAGATATGTCATAACTTCCTTTCTCTCAGGCGCCTCCACGCCCTTCGAATCAGCCAGAAATCAAAAAATCCAAACAAGATGGTACCCTAAGTGCCATGACGAACCACAACAACGTGAATGCTCTAAACTAAACCTCTAGCTATAATCCAGCTTCGTTGCCGGCTCACGGAAATCTCCCATACCTCCGTCCTTGAAATACGGGGAAATGGCCCATTGTAAAAGGGCTAATATGCTAAATGTCCATGAGCTCCCCCCCCCCAATGACATACAATAAGCTTTGTCTATGCTAATGGAGGATCTTGAAGATGATCATGAGGAGAAGTTTTCAAGACGAGGTTTATGTCATATACCTTTGTTTTTTTTGTCTCCGATGGCAATCATCATGGTGCCTACATTGCAAAAATTATTGGTTTCCGGATTTGGCAGCCACGAAGATTAGTTATTGTAATTAAGGTGCACGTCTCCATTTCTAGTTTGTGACACACACCGAAAGCAATACGTTGAGCACAGTTAACTTACCAATATTGGAATTCTTGTTGTCAACCCCAAAGCAGCAGGCAAGCTAGAGAATTTATGTTCCAAATCCGTAGTCATATGGAGTACAACCGCCACAGATGATGCGAAAGGGTTGAAGAAGGCAGGTCGGATGAGGGTTGGCAGCGATTTACGGAGGTTTTGGGTGGGTCCAGCCTGTCAGATCCGACGTGTCGGATGCATCGAGACAACCCCAATTTCTCCCACATATGCGCTGGGTACCGTACAGTCTGGACATTTGGGATAGGTACGTTGGGTCCAGTTAGATGTTGATTTTTGTTTGAGCCGTGTCAACTTTGTATGTCCGGAGGTACAAGAGGGAAGGTGGGAGGCAATTGGATGCTCTAATGGCCCTTTTTTTTCTCTGCCATAATGGAAGTAATCGATCATCCTTCACACATCTCTTAGGGCATGTACAATGGGTGACGTTAGCCTTCTCTTAGCGGTGACACGTAGGATAATTATCTAGATGGCGGAGAGAGAATGAAGAAAGAGAAGGTTGTCTTCCCTTAGCTAAGAGATGATCTCTTACGAAATAAGAGAATGCTAATTTCACCATTGTATCGTTTGTCTTCCCTTAGAACTATGATTTCTTACTAAAATATAATTAATTCTCATTAATTGTTAGAGATGACAATAAGAGATAACGCATTGTACAACTTATAATTTAGCCTTCTCTAAATGATGTGGACAACTAAGAGAAGGCACGTCTTCTACCATTGTACATGCCCTTAACTCGGGAAGTCAAGCTCCGGGCATATGCACCAACTCGGAAGCATTAGTTGCTGGAGGAGAGTAATAATAAATTCAGAAAATATTCGCATGCCCTTTTAGACATTCAAGTTAGAACAATGTATCACTCTAAGAACAAATTCGCTGCAAAGCAAATAACGTCATGCCCGATACGGCCGGCGATTGGAAACCAGTGCAAGGGATCCGCGCACTCTCAATTCTTGAAACTGGACATTGGCGACGAGCATTTACACGGTGTCTTGGCCCGTCATGGTTGAGCTGCTTCTTGAAACCAGACTCTAGTACTTTACTAAGCCGAGTCGATGAGAACTACTAGCTGCTTTGGAGAAACCGATGTGTGTAATTTCATAGCAGAAGATTATCCTCACCGCTATAGCTGCAACAAGGAAAAAGGGACGGAAAAGGTGAAGTGCATGCTCGTTTGTTATAAGAGCCCTTTTACGGTAGCCTGTGCAGCATGGACATCAAGCATATAGCACTGGTCAACTGAAGAGAAGAAAATAAACCAGATTTTCGACTATGTCTTGATCCCCCGATGCCAATGAGACATGGAGGGGAGGGGGTGACCAGAACAAAACAACATCACCTCATACACTGGCGTAAAGCAAGAGCAGAGATATGGCTGGGAGTCTAAACATACAAACTAGAGGGATTTCCTGCCTACTGAATGCTTATTGGCATTGGTGTTAGTTAACTGGGACCGAAGAATATATTTAGTACTCCTTCCAGGACATATTTTCGAGATCACATCAACCAGATGAGCAAAAATAAATGAATTCAGCTGATACTGAAGAAATATTTCCTGAAGGAGTAGTAACAGTTGATACTGAAGAAATGGGCATTGTTGATTTTTGTTTTCGTTGTGAGACTGCCAGTAGCAACATAAAGAGCAGGCATTATGTGTCCTTTTCAACATCACGGTGTGAGGCGAAACAAATGTTAGCTCGTGAGTCAAGGTCCAGCACATTCAGCTGTCCATGCACAAACAGAGTCTCACCGTCACAAACAGGGAAATATGGTGGCTCACCTTCAGTGTGGCCGGCAACTGCCAAAACAGTCGAGCAGAGCAATATTGTCGCACCACAACACAAGCCATCCACTGCCCAAGTCAAGAGAAGATAGGTACATCATGTACTAATAATAAACTAACAAAGTCACTCATATGGCCCCTCAAAATACTTATGGTAAAAACTGAAAACTCATGCTACATAGATAGATAAAAACGAGATTAAAACCAAATGCGCTATTGCGGAATGCCCTGACCCTCATCTTGGGATGCGGCGGCGACGGAGGCGTTCCAGGCGCTCCAGAGGGCGCTTACGATGGGGCCCGTGCTTCAGATGCCTGACTTCGACATGTCGTTCGTGGTGGACTGCGACGCCTCCGGCCTCGGCTTTGGCGCCGTCCTCCACCAGGGCGAGGGGCCGCTGGCTTTCTTCATCCGCCCCTTCGTTGTGCGCCATCACAAGCTCACGGCCTACGAACACGAGCTCATCGGGTTGGTCCAGACCGTGCGCCATTGGCGACCTTATCTCTAGGGGCGGTCCTTCCGTGTTCGCACGGACCACTACAGCCTCAAGATCTTGCTGGATCAGCGTCTCTTCACCGTTCCGTAGCACCAGTGGATCAGCAAGCTCTTTGGCTTCGACTTCACCGTCGAGTACCGTCCGGGCCGTCTCAGCACAGTCGTCGACGCCCTCTACCGCCGCGACACTGAGGACGTGGCGGACGACGTCGCCGCCTCCGGCACTATCCTGTGCATCCGCTCTGGGCCGTCTTTTGCTCTCATCGACGACATCCGCCGGGCCACCTCGACGGCCGCGGACGCCCAGGATCTGCGCCAGCGCCTTGACGCCGGCGAACTGGAGGCGCCCTGGCGCCTGGACGATGGTCTGCTTCTCCACAGGCGCCGCCTCTTCGTGCCAGACCACGACGACCTTCGCCGTCAGGTCCTGCTCTTGGCGCAATCTGCGGGACACGAGGGCGTGAAGAAGACACTCCACCGACTCCGTGCTGATTTCTACATCCCGGGTGATAGTGCGCTAGTCCGCGACTGGGTGCGGTCATGCGTGACGTGCTAGCGTAACAAGACGGAGACGCTGCGGCCGGCGGGTCTATTGCAGCCGCTTGACGTGCCCTCTCAAGTGTGGACGGATATTTCCATGGACTTCATCGAGGGCCTTCCCAAGGTGGGCGCCAAGTCCGTCATCCTCACGGTGGTTGACCATTTATCCAAGTATGCGCACTTCATTGCCCTCGGCCATCCATATACAGCCGCATCCGTGGCGCGGGCCTTCTTCCACGGGATCGTCCGCCTCCACGGGTTCCCTTCGTCCATCGTCAGCGATCGTGATCCCGTGTTCACCGGTCACGTGTGGCGTGATCTCTTTCGGCTCGCAGGCGTGAAGCTACGCATGAGCACGGCATTCCACCCTCAGACGGACGGCCAATCCGAGGTGGTTAACAAGGTGATTGCCATGTACTTGCGCTGTGTTACAGGTGATCGTCCACGAGTTTGGGTGGATTGGTTGGCATGGGCGGAGTACTGCTACAACAACTCCTATCACTCCGCCCTGCATACCACCCCCTTCGAGGTGGTCTATGGACGCCCACCTCCGCTGATGTTGTCGTACGAGCCCGGGACGGCTGGATCCGAGACCGCGGTCGACTTGCTCCGCACCCGCGACGAAATCCTGGCTGAGGCGCGTCAACGTCTACTCCAAGCACAGCAGATCGCCAGGAAGTACTACGACACTCATCATCGCGAGGTGGAGTTCGCGGTGGGCGACTGGGTTTGGCTGCGCGGTTTAGGGTTTAGGGTTTGGTTGCGCGTCGCGAGGTGGAGTTCGCGGTGGACGACGAAGTCCCTGGACCCGCGCGCCAAGCGCAAGTTGGGCCCTCGCTACGCGGGGCCGTTTCGTGTGCTGGAGCGAGTCGGCAGGCTTGCATACCGCTTGGAGCTGCTGGCTGGCTCTCGCATTCACGATGTCTTCCATGTCGGCCTACGGAAGGCTTACCGAGGGGATCCTCTTGTGGAGCCACCTGCACTTCCTCCAATTTCTGAGGGCCGCCTTCTGCCAGGACCCGAGAAGGTGTTGAAGGCGCAGAAACGTCGCGACATCTGGCATATACTGGTGCAGTGGTCCGGCCTTTCGGAGGAAGACGCGACATGGGAGCAACTAGACGAGTTCCGCCAGCAGTTTTCAGATGTTCAGCTCGAGGACGAGCTGTTTGAGAAGGCGGGGAGAGATGTTATGACCGGGCTTCAATATGCACAGAAGAGGCCCAATAGTGGGGTTTGAGTAGCTAGCCTATTATATAAACACATGTACCCCTTCGTTTTATGACAAGCAATAATCATATCATTATTGCCGACTCCCTCATGAGTCGGCCCTTCTAAACCCTAGCCGCCGCCGTCGGCCGATCGCCGCCTCCTTCCAGCCGCGCGGCCACGGCGCCGTCTCGGTCGTCCGCGCCAACTCCCTCGCCAACCTCCCTTCCGCCCCTACAACCTACGAGCGAGGCGTGGTAGAACCATAGCGTCTACCAGTTACGGAAGTACCATCAGACTTAAACATCACAATTTGCAGATTCTGGTTCAAGGGTGTGAAATGATAGGATAGTGACTGAAAACTGCATAGAAATGTTGTTGGTCAATACAATAGTATATATACAAGAACACCCAAAATATGTATCTTATACAAGTTGACAAAGTCGTCTGCATTGATTTTTCATGTCTCAGTTAACTGCACTAATGAGAATTTATGAAGAAATCTCTGTTTAACCTTAGAAGGCATGAAATGCTACTAGTATAAACTACATGCACTTAGAGAAAGACAATAGATATGCATGATCGAACAATGCACGAACCAAACCTTAGAGCAGATAGCTAAGACCAAATAAGAAAATTTAATTCCTAACCAGTGTCCATACCATGTGTCTCAGTTATCATCTAAGTCCACGTGTAGACATCTATGTCCTCGCTGTAAAGTTTCAGGTGCTTCTGTTGAAGCCCTGGTATCCACGTCGAAGATAACTCTTTCATACCCTCGGCAAGCCACAGCTGTTGCAAACTACCCAACGCCTCAACACACCTCAAGTCTGGGCAATCATTTATACGCAGCTGCCTCACTTGAGGAAGGTACGAGACCCTCTCCAAGCTAGTAAACCCAGTTTTAGGCAGCTTCCCAAGACTAGAGGCCATTTTCATTCTCAACTTTTGGATGTTTTGGTAGCACAGTAAGTTCATTGACAGGTCAGTTCGGCAAGTTGACTGTATCTGATACCCTGCAAGCTGCCTTCAGCAAGTAATTGGCACCAACACAAGCTTAACTTCTGAAAAGAGCAACCTTCAGCAATTGCAGCCAGTATGTCGTCTGTATCTCATACCCTGCAAGGTGCAAAGACGGTTGAAACAAAATTCACAAACTGAGATGTGAACTTACCAATATCATCACATACAGATTTACACCAGCAAAGGAACGATATACATGGGGAAGTAAATAAAATGGACATGATAATGCATGATAATATTTAAGTGATTAAAAAATTTCGGGAACTGATATCAGTGGCTATCTTCATATCCCAAAAGAATACAATGAAGCAAACACATTTGAGTTCTTGATTTCAAAATGTGTGCGCAAGCAAATCATGATGCTCCATCTAAACATAACCTGTTTGATTTGTCGCAAAAAAAACTGATTGATTTTTGCGAAGTTGCATAAAAAGGACTAAATCACAAAACTATGCAGAGTTCCAGATTAAACATGACTGAGACATTATTTGACCATACGCAAGAAGTTCCCATCTGTCTCCATACATACTAGGCTTGCAGCAATTTGCTGCAAACTTGGAAACTACTTCATAACCATGCCAAGGAGAAAATTATGTTAAGTTCATACAGCCTCGAGCTATGTGGCCCACAACGACATCATCACTTATTCTTGAACAGACAACTAAATAAAGAGATTAGAGAAGGGAGCAGCCTCTACCAAGGTCCCAAAGACACTATCCGGAACCTTGCAAGATGCCCTGCTTTCATGAGATAAAAAAGCATGTGCCATTAACACACAAAACGATAATCATATATGGGCGAATAGCTCCTGTACTACATATTTTCAATGCAATAGCTGGGGGACGTCGTTTTTCTGAAGAACAGCTCCGGTACTACATATCGTCGAGTTCATATCTGTTACCTAACTCATTGCTCTTAATCGCAGACAGTTAAGTCAGTTAGGATTAGAGGGAGGCGGGTGGGACCAAGGGAGGTGGGTGGGGCCCACAATGAACCGTTAAACCTCTTCCCTGCGCGCGCTTTCTCTGCTTCTTCGCGCGCTTTTGTGCTTCTTCTTCTTCTCCGGCGACATTGACGCAGTGCGGCCAACGCCGGCGAGGCAAAATATAACAAAATTAAGATGAAACCACACGGGGGCATACAGTAGATTAAGTAGCTTAATATTTCATAAGGTAAGTTTACATAATTAAGCTCATGGCTCATAGATCCAAAAGACACACGGAGATGAACTAGACTATTACACAGAAGCTCGTCGGAGATGCTCGCTGCTGCTCCTACCCTATCTACGGACCAAAATTGGCTCACAGCAGAGAGCCCCGGGGGTGCGGCGGCGGCGACGAGGCGGCGGAGCCGCTCAGACCGGCTCCTCGTCGGAGCTGATGTCGATGACCTCGTGGAGGGAATTGTAAATCCCGACCTCGAGGCGGCGTTCGTCGTGCTCCATCTCCATCTGATGGCGCTTCTCCTCCTCCGTGCTGCGCTGGAACACCTCCAAGGTGACCCAGGGCAGGTCCTCGTCGGAGACGAAGTCCCCGGGCAGGAGGGGGCGGCCGCTGCGCAGTACGAGCTCCTGGTGCTCCTCCTCCACCCTCTTCGGCGGCGGCAGCGGTGGCCAACCCCGAGCAATGGATGAGCTCCCCGCACCGGAGGAGCTCCCCGCACCGGAAGAGCTTCCAGCCGTCGCCATGCGGCGGTCGTACTCAGGCAGCTCGCGGCGCTCGTACGCAGGCGGAGGACGCAATCCGCAGTTCGTCCACGCACGCGCGCCTCGCTTACGACCGCCGTCCGAAGCAACCGCGGCCTTCCTAGCAGGGTCTTGTGGAGCCGGCCGCTTCTTCTTCCGCTCCTCGTTGGAGCTGTTGCCACGGCCGGAATGGCCACCCCGGCCGGCGACTCGACCTCCCCTCCTAAACATCGGCGCGCAGCGGGGCTGGATCTACCGGCGTAGCTCGATTTGATCACCGGCGGCAAGCTAATGCGAGCGGCGGCGAGGCGAGGTTGGGGAATGGGGAAATAGCTAGGTCACGACGTCGCTAGTGGATAAGAAGAGAAATAGCCAGGGTACGACATGGGTCGGCTTGTTTTCTGGGCCATCGCGTTGGGCCGTGGCCTATGCGCGTTCGAAACAATGCAGCTAAAAAAAACATGATCGGACTGGCCAATCAGGGCGCAGGACTGGGAGTGGCGCGGATCGGGGTGGTTTCCTTCTAGAAGGCATGATCGGACGGCAAGGGTTAAATGACAGAAGCTTCATAGGATTTTGTGTGGGTTGAGCTACTAATTCAGGAAAAAATTAAATAAAATAACAGAACCTTCATTTTGTTGTGACTTAGAATGATCAGGCTTAGTTTTTCATGTTGGTGTTTAAAACTTGTTTAAATGCTGATTTGGTTTGAGTTTGGCCGAATTTGAAATATTCATGAAATATTCAAAAAAATCAAACAAATGCAAATCCAGTGCACATGGTTTGTATATATAGTAGATGTGTAGGAAAGTTTTATTGGCTGATTTAGAGATGGTCGGAAAAAATGTTGCTTACAAATGGAGCCGTTTACACTACCTTTGGGGCTCATTTGAACTCTATTTTGGTGTGCAACATGAAATTGTCCAAATAGCCATGCCATGGCACACATATGCGTGCCATGGTATGGGAAACAACCTCATCGAAGGAATTTTCAAAATTATTTTAGAAATATCATTTTCTATTTTTAAGTGCTAAAAATGACTTATTTTGTGAAGCAAGTACATAAAATATGGTTCAAAATGACACCCATTTAATTTTCACAAAGAGCTGTACATATTTGATGGATAATCCCTAAATATGAGACTTTTCCTTGCTTTCTATCTAAATTCCCTTCTTTAATTGACTTTATGTCAATTTTCCGAAAGTAGTTCAAATTTGAACTACAACTATGCGATAGTTTTCTCTAAAATTGTTGCAAAAATAATTTTAAGGTATACAAGTAGTGGTTACAACATAGAACCATCGATAGTTTTTGAAAATTCGACCACCTTAGATGAATAGCCATGCTCTCCATTTTGACCAATTTTGAAAGAAATGAGAAAAAGTGAAAAAATACTCAAAAAAAGAAACCTTTTGGCACATGGCCTTAGTTTATCATGTACTAACATCTTCTAGAGTTTGAGATCATTTGGAGAAGGTCGAAAAAATTAACATTCCAATTGTAATTCAAAGTTGAATTCAAAAATTAGTATGAAATCATTGCAACATCCATGCCTAGCACAATTAACATGTACATTTCAATTTTGGTTCAAAATTGATTTCAATTATTCATAAATTAGCACAGAAGAACCAAAATAAATAAAAAATTCAATTTTTTTGTCACATTGCAACAGCTTTGTGGTTGGGACAACTCATTATTATCGATTAATCGATAATAATGAGATGCCCGACCCACAAAGCTACTGGACATGACATATGATGTGCAACACCTAAACTGCGAGCAAGAGGACTCGAACTTAGGTGGGCAAAGGCATCATCAACCATTTGCCACTAGGCTATGCCTCTGTTTGCGAAAAATCTACCACCTTTAGAAGGTTAATATTTGCAAATGGAATACGACGGCGCAAGAATGCCACAATCGGCAGTGCCCGGAGCTCGTACGCAGACGTGTTCGACAGTGTGCATGCAACAATCCGAGCCACAAAGAACACTAACACAAGGAACTGAATAATTTACATTTTGGAGACTAAGTTTCACCTAAAAAAACAAGGTTCAACCTACCGGAACGTGCCCAGTTCTCGTCCAGAGCACGTCCAGTTCACGTCCAGAGCACGCCTCCAAGGTGTTCGACGTATTGCTAACATTGCGATTTCGCAAAAGAACTACCACCACACGCTGCCAAGCGCTGGGCAAACACTGCCTGAAATGGTTTCAGACACCTAACAAAATTCACTACACTAGTTACCTACAGAATGCAGGACGATCTTGCTTCCACCATGGCTCTGCACCAAAATCTTCCCTCTGCCATGGCTTTGCAGCAGGATCTTCTACCTCCATTTCATCTCGTAGAGGGTTTCGGAGCAGACCAAAGCTTCCGCCTCCATCCCGGCAACTAGGCAGAACGCCTCAAGGGTCAACGCGGCATCTCTGTCCATGCTCGGGGTTGAGCCTGCTGAACTGCTGCTCGATGAGCTCCCGCTCGAGCTGCTCTCTGATACGTCCAAAACGTATCTACTTTCCCAAACACTTTTGCTATTGTTTAACCTCTAACTTATGTGTTTTGAGTGCAACTAATGCGGACTAACGCTGTTTTCAGCAGAATTGCCCTGGTGTCTTGTTTTTGTGCAGAAAACCAACTTTCGGGAAAACACCAGAAAAGATCGCAAACCTTCTATTTTACCAGAAGACTCACGGAGCCAGAAGGGGAGGCGAAGATGGGCCACGAGTGGCCCAAACCACAAGGCGGCGCGGCAGGTGGGCCCACCGCGCCAGCCCCTGGGGAGGGCGACTCGGACACCTCCCCGAGCCCCCCTTTCGACTACATAACCCTCTCTTACCTAAAACGCGAGGGGGTCGTCCACTTCATCCAGAAACATCACCGTACGCCGCCGCCATCGCGAAACCTATTTCGGGACCAGAAACTCCGTTCTGGCACTTCGCCGGGATGGGGAATTGGAGGAGATCATCGCCATCACCATCACCGACGCTTCTCCATCGACCATCCATATTTCCCCCATCCATGTGTGAGTAATTCCCTGCTGTAGGCTGAGGGGATGGTAGGGATTGGATGAGATTGTTCATGTAATAAGTTATAAGATCATTAGGGCATGGTGCCTAGTATCCGTTGTTAGTACTTATTGACGTTGTTGCAACTTGTTGTGCTTAATGCTTGACACTTAGGGCCCGAGTGCCATGATCTCAGATCTGAACGTGTTATTGTTTCATAATTATATGCAATGTTTATTGATCATACCTGCAAGTTGTATACACATGTTGTTGTCCGGAACCCGCGGTCCCAAAGTGAAATAATTGGGACAGCCGAGGGGAATGGCTGCAATGTGAGGATCCCATGTGTTCACGGCGTGTTAATGCTTTGCTCCGGTACTTTATTAAAAGGAGTACCTTAATTACCAGTAGATTCCCTTGAGGCCCGCTGCCACCGGCCGGTAGGACAGAAGATGTTGTGCAAGTTTCTCATTACGAGCACGTACGACTATATACGGAACACATGCCTATGGTTACTTAGTACTTGGATGCTTTATCATTATTATCTGCAATGCCTATGTCTAGATTATTATATGAACTATCTTATCCATGCAGCGCCCGTTTATCCATCCCTATGCCTACAGTGTTTTAATCCTATTGTTTACCGCAATCACTACTGCTGTCATTACTTTATTGCTGCCATTATTTCACCGCTGCTACTATCATAAACTGTTGCTACTGATAATCTGTGTCGAGTAAGATTGTTCGCAGGTGCAGTTGAATTGACAACTCCGCTGTTAAGGCTCACAAGTATTCTTTGGCTCCCCTTGTGTCGGATCAATAAATTGGGTTTTACTTCCCTCGAAGACTGTTGCGATCCCCTATACTTGTGGGTCATCAAGACTATTTTCTGGCGCCGTTGCCGGGAGCATAGCTTTATTTGTGAGTTCACTTGTGATCTATATTGCTCGTTGAAATTTACTCATCATGGGTAAAGCTCCTCTTGAGAAGGTCGTGTATTGCCTTCCACTACAAGAAAAGGTACGACACTTAGTACCTCTGCTGCTCTTGATTCACCGTCTGTTATGAGTCAACTTGTCACACCACCACAAGCCACGCGCACTGTTACTTCTGATGATGAATCTGAAAATACCTCTGATAATATTGATGATTCTTCTACTATGGTTGATGAGGGTATTTCATTAGGTCCTCTTTTAGATGTTGTTATTGCTAAGTATAAACAACTTGAAAATGCTGAATCATCTAATAGAAGTCCTACTACTCCTGTTTATTCACCTGAGTTAAGGGATTATGATTGTGATGATGATCCTGATGAAACTTATGTGGAACTTAATGATGATATTATTGATAAATGCAATGCTACTACTGGTGCAAGTAATATTAAAATCTTCTTGAACACCATGCTGTTAAATACAAGTTGTCACCTGATCCTAAGTTTGCCACTTCTCCTATAAACATAAAAGATAAGGATTATGATTTTTCTCTTGATTTATCTCATATATCTATTGTTGAGAAAACCCCTTTCTGTGGCACTAAGAATGAAAGTGTTGTAGAGCACATGAATGAGCTCTCTACTTTGAGTGGCTTGTTTTCTGATGATATCAAGAAGCGTGTAGAGCACATGTAGAGAATTTATAACTTTGACCAGGAAGATGAAGAGAAACTTCCAGAGGCATGGACAAGGTTTTGCTCTCTTATTAGAGCTTGGCCTGGACATGATTTGGAAAAGCATGATTACTTGATATATTTTATAGTGGACTAACCATTGAATCTAGATCATATCTGGATAGTTGTGCTAGTTTGTTTTCAGGAAAAGACTCCTGAAGAAGCTGAAGAATTATTGGCTAAAATCAGCCAGAATTATGATGATTGGACTCTACCTGCGCCGACCCCAACACCTACACCAACACCAATATCAAAAAAGGGGAGGTATGATTGAATTAAATGATGAAACAATGAGGGAAGCCAAGAAGACTCTCATTGAGAAGGGTATTAAATCTGAAGATGTGAAGAACCTTCCACCTATTGAAGAGCTATGTAAGCCAATTCCCATTCATCCATAATTGAGGTACACTCTCTCCAAGGTTCGATGAAGGAGATATTCCCTACTCTAAACCACCTGATCAATGCTTAGATGAATTTGATAATTATGTTATTAAGCAAGATAATTTTAATATGAGAGTAGAGAATCATTTGCATGAAAATTCTCGAGCTATTAGTAAGTTGCATGATATTGTGGAGAGAACCTCCAATGATGTTAAGATGCTTATTAAACATTTCCATATGGTTCAAACTCAAATTGATCAACTCACTAAAGTGCAACAAGACTTTAGTAATGCTTCTAAAGAAAAAAAACATGTTTGTGAAGTAACACTAGAGGAGCTATTCGACCAGGATCCTTTATATCCTGAAGGTCATCCTAAAAGAATTGAACAAGATTCTCAACTGAATGAAACCAGTTCTCCTTCTAAGAAAAAGAAGAAGAAACATAAAAATGTTGTAGAATCCTCTGAAACTGTTAATGATCCTAATAGTATATCTATTCTGATGCTGAAACTGAAAGTGGTAATGAATGTTGATAGTGATAATGATAAAATGATGCTTTGATAAAGAAGAAGTGAAAGGAACCTGAAAAGCATGCTAAAAAAAAAGTACACTAAGGAAGACTTCTTGCTAAGAAACATGGTAATGAAAGGAACCTTGGGTTCAAAAGCAAATGCCTTTTCCAACTAAGAAACTAAAATCAAAGGAAGAAGAACATTATAATAAATTTTGTGATTGGATGAAACCTTGTTCTTGCAAATTCCTTTGACTGATGCTATTAAATTGCCTCCTTACTCAAAGTATATGAAAGATATTGTTTCTAACAAGAGGAAAATTCCTAATGAGGAAATTTCTACTATGCTTGCTAATTATTCTTTCAATGGCAAGGTTCCTAAGAAGCTTGGAGATCCAGGTATACCAACCATCCCTTGCTCCATCAAGAATAATTATGTTAGAACTGCTTTATGTGATTTGGGAGCAGGAGTTAGTGTTATGCCTTTTCTCTTTATAAGAGACTCTATCTTGATAAATTGATACCTACTGATATATCTTTGCAAATGGCTGATAAATCTACTGCTGTTCCTGTTGGCATTTGTGAGGATGTCCCTGTTCAAGTGGCTAACAATTGTTAATTTTGACTGATTTTGTTGTTCTTGAAATGCCTGAAGATGATAATATGTCTATTATTCTTGGAAGACCTTTTCTAAATACTGCAGGTGCTGTTATTGATTGCAATAAAGGAAAAGTAACTTTCAATGTTAATGATAAAGAACATACTGTTTATTTCCCCAAGAAAGTTGACAAGATTTATGGAGTCAATACCATCTCCAATTTTAAAACTATCAAAGTGGGAAGTATTGATTGCCCTATATATGATCATCAAGAAGGATATCAAAACATTATGATTGGATCCATATCAATACAATACAAGGTAACATGAGTGTTTCATGATGTTTAAATCATTTGTGTCATGTAAATTTATTTGGTGCCAAGACTTGATCAACCTTGTTATCAAATGTATTTGCATACATGAAAGTGCTAAACAACATTTCTTTCTTCAACTTGTTTTACCTCCTGTAGTGATAATTAGGTTGCAAAAGTTTAGTTGTTTTGAATTTTAAAAATAATTTTTCTGCCCAAGTTTTATTAATTTAAATATCCAGATTTCGTGCAAATTGAAAGTTTTCAAAATCTGTAAAAATTATACCATTGGTCCTATTTTTCAAAGTGCATCGTGGGAGTGCCTGGTGCTGACCAAGGGGACCCACCATGGGGTCAAACCACATGGTGGCGCGGCTGCCCCTTGGCCGCGCCAGCCACTGAGGTGGGGCCCCCTTGGCCCTCCAACAGTTCCCACCTACCACTTCTTCCTCTTGCATCACTCAGCTCGTTTTTCTCTCTCAAACCCGAGTTTTTGCTGTTCTTCTGCGATTTCGATCTCTTTGTTCAGCCCATCTCAGCTGCTGAGATTTGGGGCAATTGCTCTCCGTATGTGACTCCTCCATGTATCCAAGTAGAATTTTGTTTAGTAAGTATACCTTGAGTATTTTGCTGCTGTAGGTGACTTGTTAAGTGAGTATGCATGCTTGTTCTATGTTGATATAATCAGTTTTGATGCATGTTTAGTCCTCTAGCAAGTTCATATAGTAGTTCCCTCATTTGTATGCTTCAAAATCAATTTTTATGATATGTGTTAAAATTTCAGAAAAGGAAAATGCATAACCACAACTTTGGAGAGGTGTTTGAGAGTGATCTCAGAGGGTAAGAAGACCCTCAGGGCATCCACTCGAGTTAGGCGCTCCTATGATGAAGATGTCATTGCACCAAACATTGGAGATGGAGGGGATGATCAAATCCCAAATGCTTCATCCTTTCCATGCATTGAGTTTCTAACTAATGCAGGGCTTGCTTGACTTCTTGTTTCTTCCAGAGAGTTGGTTTAACTACTTATATGCAGGATGAGGGTGAACAACATTATTGGCTCACCAAAACTTTTGTTGAGAGTTTTAAATTCACAAACTCATCTTATGGACCTGTTGTTAAATTCAAGATCTATGATACCTGTTACCATGAGTTTGAATGACTTTTGTGCTGCCATAGATATTGCTCCTATAGGTACAGCGAAGAAGATTGAAGGAAACACCCGCGACTTGGTGGAACTTTATCGAGCAGTGACCAATGACGATAGCCGCGACGCTCATCGCGGCAAGATAAGGAATATCCAATACCCTGCCATCAAGTATTTTGTTTTTACTTGCTACTAGCATTCTTGGTAGGGAGAACACCAGCAACATTTCTAACTTCATCTTGCTTTTCTTGCTGCTGCACTTAATGGTAGCACTACATTCACCTTGGTGCTCTTATTGCTCGCCGCTTATCCGCTAAGGACCCATCTATGGTGGGATTGTTGCAAAGCGTGTTGCTGCTAGTTTTGGTCTTTCTGCAACACCTACTGATATGTGCTAGCCCCTGTTAGACTTGATCTTGCTACTATGATAGGGCATCAGTTTGCTACACCTGGCTCGCATGGGAACATTGTTTATAAAGTGTTTTATACTAACGGGGAGCCAACCGAGGTCCCTTTGCCCCAGGCCGATTTGTTTCCTATTCACAGGAGGCCGTGGTCATACTCCAGGGAGGCATTGGAGGAGCAGCTTCGACTGCGGTTTTCACCAGCAGCATCAGGAGGAGGAAGAGGCACCTGGTGATCACTACACCGTCACTTATCCTGGTGCGTCGTCAGGCTCGCACCAGGATGAGCACCCTCCTTCCTACAGACAGTGGCACATCATGGGGACAGTGGCATTGACCTCCACTTAGGCCAAAAGCCTAAGCTTGGGGGAGGTATATCGACATCTCACTCATTTACATATCATATCTTGTCGATACTTTGTATATCCATGTTGCGTTTTCTTTCTTTCTTTTTTATTTGCTTTTATTGCTGCATTCCAAAACACAAAAAGACCAAAAATATTTCTGTTGTTTCTCTTCATTTGTTTCTTTAAGTTTCAGTATTAGTTTGCTTAGTTTTAATTCGGTTTTATTCAAAAATCCAAAAATATTTTGCTTTATTGTTTGTTTCTTTTTGCTCTTGTTTCAAAAACTCGAAAACCCAAAAATATTTGTTGTTTCTTTTTGGTTTTGTATAGTGTTTTCAGAGTTGGACAGCCATCCGTGACTCCGATGGAGCTTGGTTTTCATTCATATCATTCGAAGCAACACAAGTGAAAAAGCAATAAATGATCTACAACAACTCGAGTTGGGGTGAGAGGCTGGTATGAACTCTATTTGTTTTCATTTTTGTACATATACTCATCTATGTGAGCATGCTTAGTTGGTTCATGTGAGGTATATGTCATTTAGTGGATGCTTAGTAGTTCTTGTTCTCTCATGATCGGTCCCAATTTATTAATAGTGGTAGCATGTTATGTTGATGTTTGCTTGCATTGTTCTATTCATAAGGGTATGACATTGTGGTATCCTCCTCTGAATAATTCATTCGAATTGACTTGGCACATGCTCATGCATGCATATGACTGAAAAACAAAAGTCAATTAAGCCTTGATGATTTATTTTGACTCAGAGTTCTTGTATCACTTTTATGCCTCAATTAATTTCATTTTGTCGCAAGCATGATTATGACGGTTATTGCTCTCTTGATTGTCGCTTCCCAGTCTATTGCTAGCCTTCACTTGTACTGAGCGGGAATGCTGCTCGTGCTTCCAAAACCATGAAAACCAAGTTATTCCAAAGTGTCCACCATAAATACCTATGCATGGCATTTCGAACCATTCAAGTAAATTTTCATGTGCTACCTTTAAAACCTTCAAAGTACTTCTCAATTTGTGTCAATGTTTTATAGCTCATGAGGAAGTATGTGGTGTTTTATCTTTCAATCTTGTCATTTTCAATGGACTAGATTTCATCCAATAATTTTGCAAAAAGAGCTGGCAACGGGGTGCCCAGTCCCAATTAATTATAACTTTCATCAATAATTCTCTTCACATGTTTTGCCCTGATTTATCAGTAAGCAACTTAATTTGCAAATAGACACTCCTCCATGGTATGTGAATGTTGGAAGGCACCCGAGGATTCGGTTAGCCATGGCTTGTGCAAGCAAAGGTTGGGGGGAGTGTCACCCATAATGAAACTAAAATACATGTGTAAACAAAAGAGAAGAGGGATGATCTACCTTGCTGGTAGAAATAACATCCTTCATGGGAGCCGCTCTTGAAAGTCTGGTTGACAAGGGGGTTAGAGTACCCACTACCATTCGTTGACAACAACAAACACTTCCCAAAACAATTTTGCTTCTGTTTTAAAAATAAAAAGCTCTAGCACATGATAATCCCTGCTTCCCTCTGCGAAGGGCCAATCTTTTACTTTCATGTTGAGTCACCATCCTTTCTTTGAGCACTTTCTCGAGAGCATAGTTGTCGTTCTTAGTGTAATGTGCTTGTCCCAGAATGTGGTTAACTGTGATATAACTTTGATGCTTTTATCTTTGATATCTTTGATTCTAGTCTTCCCATGAACTTCAGAGGTGCCTGGGCATTTATGTTTTGCTGTACAAAAACGGGCAAGCGAGATACCATCTTATCATATCCTATTATGAGCATTACAATCTTGTGAATTAATATGTTTCATGTTTGTCGCTATTAGTATGTTGGTATCTTTTCATAGTTTACATGCCTATTGAGTGACATTATTTGCATTTGCCTCATCTTGAATTGCCTAAGCATTTGTTCATATAGTGAGAATATATGCATCATATGAAGCAAATGTGTTCGTGAAAGTCTTTTATCGCACTCAGTTGTTAACTGAATTGCTTGAGGACAAGCAATAAGCTAAGCTTGGGGGGAGTTGATACGTCCAAAACGTATCTACTTTCCCGAACACTTTTGCTATTGTTTTACCTCTAACTTGTGTGTTTTGAATACAACTAATGCGGACTAACGCTGTTTTCAGCAGAATTGCCCTGGTGTCTTGTTTTTGTGCAGAAAGTCAACTTTCGGGAAAAACACCAGAAAAGATCGCAAACCTCCTATTTTACCAGAAGACTCACGGAGCCAGAAGGGGAGGCGGAGATGGGCCACGAGTGGCCCAAACCACAGGCGGCGCGGCAGGGGCCCACCGCGCCAGCCCTGAGGAGGGCGACTCGGACACCTCCCCGACCCCCTTTCGACTACTTAACCCTCTCTGACCTAAAACGCGAGGGGGTCGTCCACTTCATCCAGAAACATCACCGTACGCCGCCGCCATCGCGAAACCTATTTCGGGGACCAGAAACTCCGTTCTGGCACTCCGCCGGGACGGGGAATTGGAGGAGATCATCGCCATCATCATCACCGACGCTTCTCCATCGACCATCCATGTTTCCCCCATCCATGTGTGAGTAATTCCCTGCTGTAGGCTGAGGGGGATGGTAGGGATTGGATGAGATTGTTCATGTAATAAGTTATAAGATCATTAGGGCATGGTGCCTAGTATCCGTTGTTAGTACTTATTGATGTTGTTGCAACTTGTTGAGCTTAATGCTTGTCACTAGGGCCCGAGTGCCATGATTTCAGATCTGAACATGTTATTGTTTCATAATGATATGCACTGTTTATTGATCATACCTGCAAGTTGTATACACATATTGTTGTCCGGAACCCGCGGTCCCAAAGTGACAATAATTGGGACAGCCGAGGGGAATGGCTGCGATGTGAGGATCACATGTGTTCACGGCGTGTTAATGCTTTGCTCCGGTACTTTATTAAAAGGAGTACCTTAATTACCAGTAGATTCCCTTGAGGCCCGGCTGCCACCGGCTGGTAGGACAGAAGATGTTGTACAAGTTTCTCATTGCGAGCACGTACGACTATATACGGAACACATGCCTATGGTTACTTAGTACTTGGATGCTTTATCATTATTATCTGCAATGCCTATGTCTGATTATTATATGAACTATCTTATCCATGCAGCGCCCGTTATCCATCCCTATGCATACAGTGTTTTAATCCTATTGTTTACCGCAATCACTACTGCTGTCATTACTTTATTGCTGCCATTATTTCACGCGCTACTATCATAAACTGTTGCTACTGATAATCTGTGTCGAGTAAGATTGTTCGCAGGTGCAGTTGAATTGACAACTCCGCTGTTAAGGCTCACAAGTATTCTTTGGCTCCCCTTGTGTCGAATCAATAAATTGGGTTTTACTTCCCTCGAATACTGTTGCGATCCCCTATACTTGTGGGTCATCACTCTCCTCGCCCCAGCCGCTGCTCTCCTCACCCCAGCCGCTGCTCTCCTCGCCCGAGCTGCTCTCCTCGGCCGCAGCAAGTTTGCGCATCAACGCAAACCTCAGCCTCGTCGTCGGCGGCGAAATAGCGCGGCGCTCAAAATCCTCGCGTGACGCAACCATGCCGATTTCAGCACCGGGTGCACTGAAATCTTGTAGGAGCGGCACACATATCGGTCCGCCGGTCGCCTCGGCGACCGTGGACCCTTACCACCACATCCACCGTCCTCCCTAGACTCCATTGCCGAGCTCCAGCCGCCCGCCCCCTCGCCGCAGCTCGATTCGCCCGCCCCCTCGCCGCAGCTAGCTTCGCCCGCTCGATTGCCGCAGCTCGAATCCCCCGCTTCTTTGACGCAGCTAGCTTCGCCCGCCCCATTGCCGCCGCTAGACTGGACAGAGTGAGCCCGAGAGACCGAGACGACGGGACAGAGTGAGTGAGGCGAGCTCCGCGGACGCCGGCGCGTGGCAGTGATGGTTCCCCACGAACGGAGCCGGTATCGCTGACGCGTGGGTCCCACTCGAGAAAAACGTCTCCACGTACCTGTCAAACCTGAGTTACAGCGTGGGGAACATGACTTGACGACCATGTCGCATCAGAGCAATTACTGGTCGAACAGACATAGCATGTGAGCTATTTTGGCAGAAATATTACGCAGCTGAGCCAATTCCTCAGAAATACGTAGTACCAGAGCTATTCGCCCATCATATATAGCGTTCAAAATGCAGGTCAGTTAACAACACTAACATGGTAATATGAAATAATTTGTTTCCACACAGTTGCAAGGTAGCATAGCCCATGCTTTTGTTGTGAATGTAATAATAACTTAATAAGATACCAATATCTAGTTAAGTACATGCATGTGATGAATGTAATAATGTCCAGCTCATGCAGCTCGCGATTCAGTAAAGTTATTACAGTTTCATAACACAAGTGAAACGACAGTGGGTAATAAACTTTCTGACTGAATCTGAGTCGTCAATGTAAGCAGAGAGATTTTGGTCAATCTAAACAGTCCGTTGTCTAAATGCTGAATGCAAACTATCAACAATCTCACGGGATAAAGCAATGTATGCAAACCAAATATCAGTAGTATGAACTATGAAGCATCACAAATACACTCTTCTAGCACACAATCGTCAACTAAAATAATACGTAAGAGAAAACCCACACCTTGTGACACAACTTACCACCAACAGATACTTACACGAGCATAAACTTTCACTCTGCCAGCGGTTCAAGGATGTCCATTTCCCATCTCAGACAACCTTGAAACTAGCCTTCTGTCAGGCATCATGCCGATGGACTCAGCCTCCCTGATCAACTGCCGGCAGTTGGCTGTCCTCCCCGCTACGTCATAACCTTCGATCAAATTACAGTATATGTCACTCGTTGGAATGAACCCAGCCACCTTCAGCCTCGACAGGTACAGAAAAGCCCACTCTGGAGGACTCTCTTACCGTACCTTCCGTCCGTGCCTCTCTGGGAGCTTCCACCGTCTGTGAAACGAAGGAACGCCGCGCCATCCGCCGACGAGGCAATATGACGAACACCTCGAGCGCAGCCGGGCTTCGCTCCCGCCCGGTGGCTCCGAAGGCCCTGTTAGTGTTAGCTCCTCCTGGCGAGCTCATATTGCTGCACCACACTGCTTGGCGTCGCCTCCTCCTTTACCCTGCTGTTAGGCGCCTCTCGGGAAGCCCCAAAACGACCGAGCATGTAAAGGTCATGGCATGGCAGAGTGTTGTTCCAAAACTAGTTCTTAAACACTAAATCCTAAACCAAGCATACGCCCTCTCGAAACTGAACATTGCACGAGGCATTGGACATGGTGTCTTGGCCCTTAATGGTTGAGCTGCTTCCTGAAATTAAGCAAGTGTAGATGAAAACTAAATGCTTGCTCACTGCTATGGCTGCAACACGGGAAAAGGGTGAAGTGCATCATGCTCGCCACAAACTGTAAAACAAGATGGCTCAGCTCAATCAATGTCTACAGCTAGAATTAATACAAAATAAACAAGATTTTCAATTACCTCCTGATCACATGATGGGGCAATGTGTCAGGACAACATCATGTCATACACTGGCGTGAAGCAGAGATATGGCTCGGAATCATGACATGCACCGAGAGAGCAATACGGGGATTTCCTGCCTACATGAATACTTAATCAACTAGATTTAGTACTCCTTCCGAGATACATTTCCGAGAAAATCACATCAACCAGACGAGCATAAATGAATACAGCTGATATATAAGTAATGGGCATTGCTGATCTTTTCCCAAGGAAATGAAATCAGATGACTTCTTTCCATTGTGAGACTGCCAGCAACAACATCAAGAGGGGGCGTTATTTGTCATTTTTCAGCATCCAATGTGAAGTGAAAAACCAGTTTTATCTCGTCAGTCAAGCTCCTGCACATTCAGCTGTACACACATGCAAGCACAAACAGAGTTTCACCGGAACAGGGAAATATGGTAGCTAACCTTCTGTGTGGCCAGCAACCAAAACACCAGCCATCCGCAGCGCAAGTCAAGAAAAGATAGGTAAATCACGTAGAGGTAAAACGGAATTAAAGTGAGGAATGAAGTAATTAAACTAGCAGAGACGAAAATATCAAGGCTGTGAAAGCTGAAAACTCGTGGTACATAGATAGATAAAAACGAGACAAACAGAAAGATCTATCATGGAGTGAAACAAAGGAGGAAAAGAAATGCATGGTGACTAGCAAGGCAGCATGATTTGGATAAATTGGTGCCCTAAACTCCTACTCCTATGTGACAACATCATATGAGAGTGAGCATGTGGTTTATTTTCAGCACTTTGTGCAGTCTCTCAAAGGAGCGCACAACGGCACAACCTTGCCGTGCCACCACCGCTGCCACCTTGATGTATGTATGCATGTATAGGACCCTCCTCCTTTTCCGGGCTTGGGACCGGCTACATAAATAAGTATTACACTTACAACATAGGCGGAGTTACCTACACTATCCTAGCTACAAAAGAGGGAAAAAAAAGGTAGAAACACAAATAAAAGTCCATAAAAATTGTTAAAAAAAATAACCAAGCATTGGGGATTAAGGAAAATATTCTCTCCTTTTTTAGGATTTTCCTTTTTGGCTTTTCTTTGAAATTTATTTTTCCATTTTTTTTTGTTTTTTGTTTGCACCTTGAATAGAAGCACCCATAAGGAACTAAAGAAAATATTCACTCTTTTTTTTTATTTTCCTTTTTGGCTTTTTTTTTCATTTTTTGTTTTTTTGTTTGCACCTAAAATAGAAGCACCCACGGGCCAATGACCAAATTATAGTTCCACAAGGTCTTGGAAATCGATAACCTACAAAAGAAAGCAAAAAAAAGCATAGTCACGTATATAAAGAAACTCAAATCATTTATGCGATTATGCATAGTTAAAGACTACATAATATGGATGACCACTGATCAGCATACAAAATTCAATCTCGTAAACAGTGGCCAGTTTTCCCAGTCAATCCATCTCTACTGTTTTAGTCCAGAGTTAAGTTACAAGTGAAGAAGTTTTTTGCCTTGATTTTCAATTCTTGATTAACTACACTACTGAGAATATATGAAGCAAATCTCTGTTTAACCTTGGCATGAAATGATACTGGTGTAAACAGTAGATACTTGAGAAAGAAAACAGTGCACAGAGCAATAGATGTACAATCGACCAAGGCAGGACGCAGACTTTAGAGCAGATAACTAAGACCAAATAAGAAAAGTAAATTCCTAACCAGTGTCCATACCTTATGTCTCTGTTGCCATCTAAGTCCAAGTATAGACATCCATATCTTCACCGTAAGATTCCAGGTGCTGCTGTTGAAGCCCTGGTATCCAAATCGAAGATAACTCTTTCATACTCTCTTCAAGCCACAGCTGTTGCAAACTACCCAACCTCTCAACACATCTCAGGCCTAGGCAATAACTTATACGCAGGACCCTCACTTGAGGAATATTCGAGATTCTCTCTAGGCCCTCACAATCCTGGATTACAAGAATATCCGAGAGGAACAGGAGGTCCTCCACAACGTTCAAGCGTCTTGCCAGTCTTATATCGAGCTCTTTCAAGCTGGTCGCCTCTTGTCCAAGCTGTCGTGGGAGAGCTCTCAGCTTGGGGCAGCCAACAATTTGCAACCTACTCAAGCGTGGTAGCAGCGGCATCCTTGGAGACGGGGCTTTCTCTTTTTGTATCTCAGCAGATACATCGTTCCTTCTATCCGTAGCTGCTGCTGCCACTGCGTCTTCTTCAGCAAATGACCACTCCTCCCAGTTGGGCATATATTTGATGATCAACACTTCGAGCTTGGGGAAAGCAACAACTTCATCCGTGGATCTGGGATTAGCCCCACTGCAGCCGACAAATTCAGGCCCAATCTTGGTAACTGCTGCTGCTCCCTGAATTTTCAGATATCTCAGGTTGGGAAGCTGCCCGATTGAAGGAAGATGCACACAGGAATTGCAATCCACGAATGCTAAAACTCTGATGGAAGACAGATGGGTGGTACCAAGCCAGGTGGGAAACCTACGACCAAAGAACCCATTAATCGTTAGCTCTTCGAGGTTGTGTGGAGGGATTAGCTGCTCAAAGATCTTCTCAATGTTGCTAACATCTTCTTCTAAATATGGTTCATCTGTACGTTTGGTGCACCATAGCGTCAAATCTTTGAGATACCTTTTGTCTGTTAGAAATGAATTTGTATTGTAAGCAGTTTCACTTTCTAATTTAATCATCATGAGCCGCCTTAGCTGCGAGAGATGTTCCAACTCTTCTAATCTCCATCCATCTTGTGTTTTACCATTATAACCTCCACTTCCAACTGGAAATCCTTCTAGATCATTGAGCAATTCTAATCTGCCTATATCCTTTGGGACCTGATTTATTGGTGTACCACTCAGACCAAGGCGCCTTAAATTGCACAACTGAGTAAGAGCCAAAGGAAGGCTATGCAGAGAATTGCACCGTCCCAGGTTCAACGTCTGAAGATTTATGAGAGAGCGGATGCACTCTGGGAGACAAGATATTTCTGTACCATCAAGATCAAGCAATCGTAGATGGATCAAATTTCCAATGGAACCAGGAATGGTTTTTATAGAAGAATTAGTCAGATCCAAAACACGAAGATACACAAACTTCTTGAAAATTGAAGCATCAATTCCTTGGGAGAAGCTTCTAAAAGTTCTCACTTTAAAATGCTCCTTGTCCATGGTAGGTAACACCACAATATCCTTCTTGGTGACAGCTGAAATGCGTCGCAGCCTGGATATCTGGTTACCTCCTAATGATTGAGGGTCTCCAAGAAAACACTCTTCTTTTGATAAATAACAAGCTAGTTGTCTTAAGAGGTCATGCATTTTGCAAAAGACATCGTCATAATATGAAGTATCTGGTTGGAGTAGATTTCGATGGAGTAGATCATAGTAGTACTCTTCAGCTGTTTCTTCTAGTAGTTGGTCTGGTTGCTCCTCTACAAACCCTTCGGCAACCCAAAACCTGACAAGATCGCAAAGATACATTAAAGAATCTTCAGGATACGTAGCACAATAAAGAAAACACTGCTTCAGATGATGCGGTAACTCATCATAGCTTATATATAAAGCTCCTTCTATATCCTTAGGAAGGTTCCTCTGTGTGCAACTAATTTTGCTAAGAATCTTGTTCCACTCATTCTCTGTTTGGTCTTTGCTGGCTAAACCTTAGCTGTCACTTTGATTGCTAGAGGGAGGAAGCCACATTTACGAACAATCTCAGTCCCTATGCCTTTCAGATTTTGCACTTCTTTCTCATCAACGATGCTCATGCTACTCCAAAGTAGCTCCCACGCCACTTCTACTGGCATGACATCAACTCGATGGGTATGTTCTGAACCGACTTCCTTTGCAACTGTATCATCTCTTGTTGTCATCAACATTACCACTGTAGTTGCTGCGTGTAATGCAGTTTTTAGGAGATTAGTCCATACACTGGACTGCCACACATCATCTAGAACAAGAAAGAAACTCTTATTTTCAATAGCTTTTGAAAGCTTGCTTTTGAGCTCTGCTACTGTTTCACCCTGCTCTTGATGCACATCAATATTTCGGAGAACCTCTTTTAGTAGAGCAACCTCACTGTACGTCTGTGACACACAAATCCATGCATGTTTGTTGAAGTTCCCTTTGACTTTTGTATCATTGTATATTTTCTGAGCTAGTGTTGTTTTACCAACCCCTCCTATTCCAGTAATGGCAAGCATGTAAGCTTTATTTTCCTTATGTGTAAGCACCAAGTCTACCAATTTCCTGCTAGAATATTTTATCTCCTTACCCACGAGATTGGGCTCAGTGAGGGCTGACGTTTTCCTCCAATCTTGCACGGAAGCTTTGGTTGTTGCTGTGTTGTTAAGTATCAAAAATATAGCGTCCTTGGAAATCATCTCTATTGTTTTGTTCAGGCTCCTAATCTGAACAGCAATGTCACGACGAGTTTGGATGTTAGCAATGCAAGACAAGGGTGAAAAACCCCAACATACACTTGGTTGTCTCGAGGATGATGAAGGATGATCTGCTAGTAGCTTGTTTCCTTTAAACCGTGCCAAATCGATAATGTTTTCTGCATCATACATGGCATCTCTCAACTGACCAAGCCAATTGCTAACTGCTGACTCTTTTATGCTTCTCTGCTCAGCATCAATAATAAAACACTGTATTTGCCTCATTCTTCGTTGCAGTTCTGTAAGATCTTCTTTGACTCCCAATATCAGTACCGCCTCCTCTGTAGCGATATCTTGAATCTTTTTGATGCATGACCCAATAAAAGAATACAATACGGTTGCCATGGGATGAAGCTAGCTTGAGCATTTACGAGGTGTACCAGCAGTGCTAGGAAACTTAAACAGAGAGAGAAATCCACCAAATAAGATGCTGTCAATCCAGGTGCTGATGAAACCTGAATTAAAAACAGTGTGACATTAATTTACATTAGTTAATTGTACCCTCTTCCCTTCTGCGAGATATACACAACAGATTAAATGCTCCTTACAATAATTGGGAGCATAAATGGTAATAAGTAAATGAGTGGTTTATGTAGGCCTAGGAGCAGCACCTCAAGATTGCATGCCCGAAAACAAATTTATTCCATGTAAGAGGAAAACAAGGTACGAAAGGAACGGGATTTGGAGGAAACAAAAGGAAGGGGTCAATGAACACTCACGGGACACGACAATAAATGCAGCACATAAGATAAAAAATAACTATATCCGTACATTAATCAGCAATGATGGTACAAAATTCTGGTAAGTTAGTTACTGGTCAAGTTCAGGAATATGAGTGACACCATGCAATTCCGTTATTTCTGTACTGGTTTAGTGCCAAAACAGTACAGTATAAAGAGGCTACATGCATGTTTCAAGTATATTTCTTGCTCCATGGTTTAGCATAAAGTTTTCCTAATTCTTTTTCAGTAAATGACAAAACTATGTTCACTGATGTTTGGTGTATCTTCCCGGGTGTGTTTTTAGTCACATTTAATGAAGCAAAATTTAAAAACTTCTGTCTGAAATTTGAAATACTAGTTCTTGGGGCACATATGCTTCACCTAGCTAATCTCTTAACACCTGACATTTTACTACTAATAAATGGAAACGACGGAGAGCAGAAAACTGTGGGTAATTAACCAAGAGCTAACGTGTTGGTAAAAGGAAGAAAACGAGAAATTGATCCTTACTAGTCAGCTTTAGTAGTAGAACAAGATCATTAATAGCCAGCTTTAGTAGTAGAAGAAGATCCTTACTAGTCAGCTTTAGCATAAGAAGATTTGAGCGAAAGGAACTAGAGATATTACCTGGCACGGCTACACTGATGAGCCAATCATCAGGGCGCAACAGATCAGGGCATGGCCAGACGCCTATGCTTATCGACTCGAACGGGAGTTTAGTTCCTTGGTGACAAAAGTGCTCTGCTCCAAAGGACCATTTCCAGCGAAAGAGAAGCCTAGCGCGCCACTCCACTGGTTCAGCACTCAAGCTCGTTCTGCTAGGTAGCGGCAGACCTTGACGAACCTCGATCTACAGTACTAGGATGAATGCATCTGGATCTGGAAGACACATCTTGCTTGGGAGATCTTGAGGAAGAAAGAGACAGACTTTTGGAGGCGAACTTTGGGGGTAGAAGAGATAAGCGAATTTTTTGGGAGAAGGGATAGTAGACTCGGGAGGTGAATTTACAAAGAGAGCGGGTGCGCGCATTAACGTGCTGCCTCATGTAGATGCCTTGGAAGGATTAAAGAAATCAAACCGGTAACCCATCGCCTCAGCGCGGCACCTTGATGCTGCCCCCATAGCTCAACAAACCATGCGCAGATGGTGGAGCTTGTCTCATCCACTCGTTGAACTGAGCACGGCTAGTTTTCCCTCGTGTTTCTTGTGCGGCATGCTTGTAACCTCATCGATTTTGTCCGACGGACCACGGCCACTGCGGCAATTGAACGGCCGGGCGGGCTCGGCCTCCCTAGGTCCCCTCCAGCCTTGGTAGCTCGTCGTGAGTATCACCTTGAGCGCACTGCACCATGCGTGCTCAGCGCAGTCTCCACCCGGCGCATCCGCTGCCGCTCGTCACCCGTAGTTCGTGGGAGCGGGGAGGCCGCGCCGCCGCTAGAGAATTTGGGGATTTTTGCTTTTTTTTGGATAGCGGTGGTGATTTCTCCTTTGGTTGCATTCAGCAGAAGCAGCAGGCAACCGACGATGGCCATCCTCCCCGCCATGGCAGAGCCTTCAATCAAAATTACAGTATATGTCACTGGTTGGGAGTTTGGGACGAACCCAGCCTCCTTCAACATCGAGCTCTCGCTGTGGCATCAGAAACAAGGTGATCATCGAAAGATCACCGCGATGTTCATCGACGAGCGGGGTTTTCATCAACGTGCTTCCTTGCTGCCTCCAAAGGTTCGTCGACGAGCTCTCCCTGTGGCATCAAGCTGACCGCATCAGAAACAAGGTGCTCACTGATCTGTTTCTTTTCAAAAAAATATTGGCGCCGCCTTTGCATAGTTTGCCACGCTGTTCTCTTTCTATGTTTACAGTGTTGTTACTCTTGCTCGGTCTCTCCACCAAACACCTGCAACTCTTTCTCTCTCTGAAAATCAATGCTGCCAGACTTTTTTCGTCGAAACAACAATTGAACTAGAGACCATTTTCAGTGTCTTAAGTAATGTACCGGGAGAACAATTTTATCCAGAAAGAAAAGATTAGGGCACACTGAGACACTCTTGCAATGGTAGTCAGTCCACCATCAGTGATTAATTGGCACCCACACAGGTTTTACTTCTGAATGAGAGCAACCTCCAGTTCAGCCAGCCCTGTTTAAGGTATCCTGAAAAGAGAATTGAAACTAAAATGTGAAGATTACATCAGCAGAGGAATTGATATGCATGGGCAAGATTAATAACAAAGGAAAGGATAATGCATAATAGTATTTACCTCTCAAACTGGAGTGTTAACTCTTTAAGTGATTTGAAGTTCCTTGTAACTAATATCAAAGATCTGCCTCTGATTTTCATACCAAGAGAATTCAAGAAACCAAACACATCTGAGTTCTGGATTTCAAAATCATAATGCTCCATCTAAACATAACACGTTTGATATTTCCGAAGCAACCAGTTGCGTAAGAGGAATAAAGTAGAAAAATGTGCAGAGTTCCAGATTAAATTTGACTGAGACATAATTTGACTGTACGCAAAAAGTTCCCATTCGTCTCTATACATACTAGGCTTGCAGAAAATTGATTTAAACTTGGCAATACAATAGAAGCATGTATAAACACAATGTTCATAGATTTGTTAATGATCTGTCCTGGAAATAAATTAATATTTCGTACTAGCAAGGAAAATGTGCAGAGTTCCAGATTAAACATGACTGAGACATAATTTGACCATACAGAAAAAGTTCCCATAAGTCTCCATACATGCTAGGCTTGCAGCAAAGTTATATAAACTTGGAAACACAATAGAAAAAATGTACGAACATAATTTTCATAAATTAATTACCCAACTGTTCAGTAAATAAATTAACATTTGGTACTAGCAAGAAAATTATCAACAATCTCACAGGTACAGAAATGAACATTCGGAAGTGCTAGCAAACTATCGACAAGGCCACACGCCACAGGTTAAAGCAATGCATGAAAACAAATATCAGTAGTATGAAGCATCACAAATACACGCTTCTAGCACACAATTTGCTAGAAAAGCCACTCCTTGTGATACTTACCACCTACAGATACTTACAAGAGCATAGGCTTTCATTCTGCCAGTAGTTCAAGGATGTCCACTTCCCATCTCAGACAAGCTTGAAACCAGCCTTCTGTCAAGCATCACGCCGATGGACTCAGCCTCCCTGATCAACTGCCGGCACTTGGCCGTCCTCCCCGCAACGGCATACCCTTCAATCAAATTACAATATATGTCACTGGTTGGAATGAACCCAGCCTCCTTCAACCTCGACAGGTACCGAAAAGCCCTTTCTGGATCGCACAATGCCACACACAGCTTGACAATGACCCGGTATGCCGGTAGGTCAAGAAGGCAGTTTGCCTGCTCCATTTCCCATACTAGGGCCAACGCCTCACGGTGCCTCCCATCACGGGAGCGGCTGTGGATCACCGTCGTGTACATCACCACGGTCGGATTCCCACCGGACGCCCTGAACCAGCTGAGCAGGCTCTCCACAGCCGCGTACCGCCTGAGCTTTATGCAGACCTTCATGACAGCTGTGCAATCTTGTGGTCGCAGGTCAAAGTCCGGCCTCTCACCGAGCTCGTCGAGCAGCGCAGCAGCTAGCCCGTAGCCTTCAGGTGTCTTGGCAGCTTCAAGAATCAGCTTGGCGTAGATGCTCGGGTTCAGTGTCCTCTTGTTTATCCTGGCAAGCTCGAGGAGCTTGCGTGCCAGGCCTACTTTGCCTGCCCTGATGAACCCACTTGCCATGGCTTCGAGGACGGCGCGGCTCGCGGTGGGCACGCACTCCTCGAGCGCGGACTCCATCCTCAGCTCGTCGAAGCGGGCCAGAACCTCAACAGTCGAGGCGAGGATCCGGTCATCGGGGAACAGCGGCACCGCCTTCTGCCCCTGCGCCCAGCACAGCGTCTGGAGCGCCCTCTCGGGGAGCCCCATGTGCCCGAGCTCCCGGATGGTCATGGACAGGGACCCTTTCCGGAGGAACGGAGCCCAAGGGTCCAGCACCGTGGACACGTCGGACTCTGGCGGAAGCGCGCCGATCTCCCGGGCGATCCCGACGAGGACCTCCGGGTCCTTGCGCACCCGGTCGCTGAAAGAGGTGCGCGAGGGGAGCCGGACATGCTGCTTCGGCGTCGGGGCAGCCGGAAGCCTCGTCTTGTGCGGCTGTGGCAGCGGGAGCGCTCGCCCTGTCGCCGGGCTCGGCGGCTTCAGCGGACTTTGTCGCATCGGCCGGGCGAACAGCGCCGAGATGGCGTCAATCTCGTCCTTGCTCCATTCTTCATCCACAGAGGCGCCCTGTTCGTGCGCCAGGTGCTCGCCGCACGCTGGCGATTCCTTGGCATAAGCTCCATCCCACGAGCCCGCGCAAGATATCCGAGATCCTGACCGACGAGAACCACGAACCTGGCCGCTGCCACGGAACCACGTGGCGCCAAACGTCCTCATCGATGCCGGCGAAACGCCGGCGGGCAGCGCTGGGATCGGCTGCCGGCTCACCAGAGCCATGGCTGGGCTCCCTTCTCGTCTATTCCGTCAATGTAGCAGCAGTAAGGACCTGCCCGCGTCGTCGCGGCGCTGAGGCAATTCGGCGAACACCTTGAGCGCCGCCGGGAGGTTCGGTCTATCGCCCTCCCTTCCCGGCTGGCTTCAGCTTCCCCGTTAGCACGCCCTTGCGGCGAGCGCGTGTGACCGCACTGCACTTCCGCGTGCGTGCTCGGCGCCGCCTCTACCCTACGGCAACTCGCCTCCACCCGCCGCCTGCGGAAGGACGCGCCGCCCTGAAGATTTGGGGAATTTTGTCAGCTTCGGGAAAGAAGCAGCAATCCGATCGCCGCTGGCAGGCATGTGTTATCTTTAAGTGGGCTGTGGGTTCACTAAGCCCATTAGTAATCCAGTTTTCTTTTGACGACCCGTCAAGTACACTTGATTTGTTATTTTACCTTGCTGAGGAAGGAAACCGCATCAATCATCATATAAGCTAAGACGTTTTGGCTCCCGAGCACACCTGCTCTTGCCCAATTAAATAATTCGGAGAAAATAGTAATACGTTTTAAATAATTCGGAAAAAATGATGACGAACATATATAAGTGGTAAAATGATAAAATTTCGTGGTAAATATATATGTTTTAAATAAACGTGTCAAGTTTCGTGGTAAAATGATACTCGTGATGCTCGGTGTAAAACAAAAATTTAGTGCTCACCACGAGTGGAGAATTTATGTCTGTTATTTGCTCTTTTTATACCAAACACCACAAGTGTCATTTCACCACGATATTTAGCATATTTTTCGAGCACTTGTATATATATTCATCATAAAAAATACAATTTTTTAAAAATATTGTCCTACCTTTTGAATTTCTTAATCAGACAGTAGCAATGTGAACTCGGGAGCCAAAATGATTTTTTTCCACCAAGCTCAACGTACTTTTCAGCCGCTCTTTACTTGTATGGTGAGGGCTTATTCAAGTGTCACTTTTCTTTACTGTTTTTTCAGTGTACTTTTCAGCCGCGCCATAGGACGACGAAGGATTATATAAGTCATACTAGGGTAGTATTAGTTATATACGGAAAGACTTAAAGAAATGATTAGGTTAACATGCCAATGGATTTGACTATTTAACTAACTAAATATTCTAATAAATCAGATAATCCACATCCATCGGATAATAGTGATACCGTATCCGCCGGATATCCGCCTAACAATCCGGCGGATTTCCGTAATTACGTCCCATATACTTAAAACCGGATGTGGAAATTATTTACTCACTCTGTTCACAATTAGATAACTTCTATTTATCTACACGCGAATGTATCTAGTTGTGTAACAGGTCTGATATATCCATATGTTGATAACTGAAAGTCATCTATTTTAAAACGGAGAGAGTAGGACATCCTAAACCGATCAATCGATCGATGGTGTAAGTCAACGACGAGATCAAACCGTGTTGTAGAATTTAATTTTAAATCACTTCACCATCACGCGGCTTTTGACACACTCACAGCGCATAAGCATTGCGCACCCTCAATCGCCCATGCTTGCTCTGTCAGTAAAAATAAATCTTGCACATAATAATAGCAATATCATACGAAGTATCTCGTAGTAGGACAAGTTCAGCGCACGAGATTTGCTGTATGTAGCTTTCTCGGCCAGGACGACCGCTGGTGAAAGTCAACGACGAGACCAAAGCGTGTTGCACAATTTAAAAAATCACTTTCGCTGTCACGCCGGCGCGTGCTTTTGACACTCTCTCGCAGCAAATACACGCTGGCCAGTGGATTGTGCCTTCCGCTGACGTAATAATCGATTTGTGGTGAGGTCATGCATGCATGCCTGCACCTTAAAATGTAACGGCATCTAAACATATCCAGCGGCCATTAGAGCATCTCCACCGGTGCCTCTAAATGTGTGTCCGGCACTCCCAATTGGGCCTCCTTTGGGGGTGCCGGACATGTGTCCGAGCAACATTTAGAGACCGTCCACAGCGGCACCCCCAAAGGCCCACAACCAAACGCGCGCAAATTGTCGAACACCTCAGGGGCGTTCAAATAGATTGCAGAAAATTTGAAAAAGTTCAAATTTCAATCATATTTGTTATATTTTACAATGACTTTGAACTTGGGCGGCCTAGGCACCGTACCCTAAACCCCAGCCCGAGAAGTTGGCCTCCAGCCAGGCCTCGTCGCTGTCGTCGCCGCTGCCATCGCCGTCGTCGTCGTCGTCGACCACGATGTAGCCGGAGGCGCCGCTGGAGGAGGACCCGTGGCTGGTGGACGCGCCGTCATGGCGACGCGGTGCACGGCTGCAGGAGGCGCCGCCGGAGGAGGACGAGGCTGCCGCCGTTGCCACCGAGGTGGCGATGGCGACCATGTAGCCGGGGCTGTCGCGCTCGATGGTGGTCACCGAGTCCGCGATGGCGGCCAGGAACCCCGGCGCGTCGCCGTCGTGCTCGTTCCGCAGCGGGGACGGCACGTCGTACCCGTACGGGATCGTCTCCACGGGAGGTGGAGGCGTCCTGGCTCTAGGGCGGCGCAGGTAGAGCCGTCCGCGTGGTGGCGAACGTCGTGGTTCGCGGCGTTCGCGGATGACGATGTCGGTGCCTCCTCCTCCACGACGCGGAGACGAGCGTGGCTCGTCCTTCACCGGGCGGCAGCTGCGGCGCTGCTGCACCTCCTGGTGCCGTGGCCGCACGGGCAGCAGGCGCAACGGGGTGGCGTTCCCCGTCCTTGCGTGCTGGCGCGCGGCAGCGATGGCGGAGCCCACAGTGTGGCCTGTGCCGCCCCACCACTGGTGGCGGCCTTCCGCGTTGTGGTGGCCCGGCCGTCTCGGGCCGTCGAAGAACGCGAGCGCCGCCGTCTGCTCGCGCTCGAACTGCCGCAGCCACGCCGCCCAGTTGTTGTCGTCGTACTCTGGGAGGGTGCGCTCGTGCAGGGTCAGCCAGGAGCGGCGCCGCGCGATGTCGCGCCGGATCTGGTCCGACGTCTCCAGCAGCGCCGGCACAGGGAGGCCGCCGTGGGGGGACGTGCGCCACCCTGAGGGCAGACGCGCGTCCGGTGGCACCAGCAGGCCGTAGCGGTACAGGTCCCATGCCTCTTCGGTGGAGACCGTGCGCCCGCTGCGCCTGCTGCTGCTGCCCGACTCCCAGTTGTTCGCCATGGACGCAGTGGGAGACTGGGCGACGGAGGATGTGGGAGAGGGAGAGAACAGAGGGCGGCGTGGGAGAGGAGATTTAAGGGCAGAGGAGGGGGGCGGTGCGCGAGCATCCGCGCCGGCGTAAATGCGTTGCGTGGAAACGCCGCGACGCCGGAGCGTGGACTGCCGCGCACGCTGTCGCCGGCGTTAATGCGACGCGTGCCGGCAGGCCTGCCGCCGCCGTCTCGTCGCATCGCCTCCCGTCCAGTCCCATCGCCTGGGAGACTGCCCGGCGACTGACCACCATTAACGCGGCGGAACGGCCTCCTGCGCGTCTTCATTAACACGGACGCGACGCGTCGTGTGTATGACGGGCGGGCCAGCGCTGTCAGGGCCATGCCCGAGGCGATGTCCGGCACCCCCAGGAGGGCCTCCAAACTTGGAGGCCCTATTGGGGGTACCGGATACAAAATCGCGCGGGGCGAGTCTTTGGGGGTGCCACTGGTGGGCGTTTTTGGTGTTCGGCCCCCCAAAGGGCCTTTGGGGGTCCTTTAGAGGCCCCCGGTGGAGATGCTCTTAGAGACCACTAGCTTTTCTAGCACATGTAAAAGCCTCCGAAAATTATATATAGAATACGCGCACTATTTTTTTGTCGGTCTTTGGTACTCGATTTTAACCACTTTTTTTTTCAAAATTATATGACTGAGAATGTGTAAATAGTACCGCTGGATTCGTTTTTCAAAATTTTCTTTCATTTCATAGATCATTGTACTGACTTTGTGGACGGTACGAATTGTGGTCAAACTTGTACGTCGTTGACCCACGAAATTTAAGTGTGACTTACATTTTAGGATGGAGGGAGTATGTTTTAATGGGACCAACTCACCCTCTATGCTTGAACGATGCGATGTGGTGGGAGACTCAGTGTGAGCGGGGGCGCTCCATGGATGCGGTGTCGTGGGCTCCAGAGACATCGGAGCACGACGAGACAGACAACGGTGGCTATCGATTTATTTCAATTGATGAGTATGATTTTTCCAAGAGTTACGGTCCCCACTGAACCGAAGATGTCCTTGAGTTAGAACTCGGTCGCTGTTCCATTTTATATGAGTACGATTTTTCCAAGAGTTACAATTGACATGATGCCTCTTAGTATGTATGCAATATTCTAGCGGTAGCTTTCTACTTCATCCACTTTCTTTTTTACCAGGCATACCCAGTCCTCAATTATGGTCTACTCGTATCCGCCAAGATCTCTCGAAGCCTGTCAAATTAGATTAAATTAAAACTTAGTGGTATCAAGTAGCTCTCTATCTTAGTGGTATGTCTGAGTAAGTACTACCATAATACAAACATGATCAATTTGAGCATGCAGCACTGCAAAGTCCAATCGACTAGCCTAGTTATTTGTCTTGTGCAGCTGCATCAGGTCTAGTATGTCTGCTAAATTACCCTCAGCAAAAATCCAGACATTCGGCAAAAAAGAAGTCGTTTAATTCCGGCAGTGTCACTATCTTACGATCAACACAGCCTATCTTAAGGATCAAATGACATATATTGAGATAGATACTCATGCCTTTTCCAGATGCCGGCCGGCCGATCGATGAGTAGTATATGCGCATGTGTGAAAGGAGGCGGGAAACAAATCCGATTAACCCCCTTGTATACTAAATACGATTGATCCGGATGTTTAGGGTTTAGGGTTCAATAAATACAAATATAAATCGCTGCAATATACTGCCATGGTTAACAAAACACACCGAAATTATACTTGTTTGTTGGTATGTCGCTCTCGGTTCTCCTTTACGAGTAAGTTTCCTGCAATTTCGCCATCCGTTCTCTGAGAGTATACATTCTCCGGGTATGGCGAGTCTTGCAAGTTTGCCGCCCGCCTACTTTTTAATCTACACACAGTTAATTTGTTCTCTTATTGACTAATGCAACAGGTCGCCGCATGCAGCCTTCCGATTCCATGGCGTCGATCGATCCATCCATCAGTGTACAGGCCGGCATCTCAATTAGCTTAGTTTCCAACGTTGCAAATTTCCTAGAACCTTCAGCTTAATTTCCCCATAAGGAAACAAAAAGTCTAGAGAGAGAGTGAGAGTAGTAAACCCTGATCTTAGTGGGTGATGAAGCAACTAAGCAAGTTCAGTAAAAGGCACGACCTTAATTTTCCTTTGGCATGCATGGTCGCTTTCTGACTTTCTTTCTTCAGGAACAATCATTTCTCGGCACACTGTAGAAATAGCAAAAAGTGCCAAAGGGGTGGAGAAAAGGGTAGCTAGAGAAAAAGGTGAGAGTTGTCATTTTCTTAATTATTAGTACCGCACTACATATTAATTTACCTCTGTAATGCGTCGTGAATCAGCAGATTGTAGTTGGATCTGCCAGCTGATGCGTGTATATTGTTTATTTTCAGGTATTGCCAACTCATGAAGGAGACCCTTGGCGCAGCAGTAACAGCTGCTGCCTTGTGACCATGAGGTCACGGGTTCAATTCCTAGAAACAGCCTCTTGCAGAAATGCAGGGAAAGGCTGCGTACTAAAGACCCAAAGTGGTCGGACCCTTCCCCGAACCCTGCGCAAGCGGGAGCTACTGCACCGGGGCTGCCCCCCCAGGTATTGCCAACTCATACACTACATATACATCTCCCCGCTTAACATGTGCTCAATATTGTAAATGCATGCTCGCTAGTGGTCATTTCATATCATATCATGGTGAGAAAAGATAGAAAGTGCAGCCAATCACCAGATTTGATTTGCGAAATTGTTCATACGAGCTGGCCATGGTCGCACTGTAGGTGCACCTTGACCTTGACGATAGCAAATGAATTAATATCCTCATACGCTCACAAATTAATCAAGATAGAGACCACAAAATCAAACGTACGACACATCTAAATTTTTAATGCATGGCATACATTCACAAATTAATTTTCAGGCTAAAAAACTTTTTTTTGCGACCCGTGTAAATAATGGTGCTTCAAAAACTGATTTTTACCACACTTTTTTTATTATTTTTTGCCTAGCTAGTGCACAAAAGAAGTCTTTTGTCTGTGAAACTTGTAGCCATGTAAAACACATAGACATATATGATGAAAAAAATGTCAGATTTTGTAAAAGAAATATCTTTTACAAATTTGTTGTTTATCCGGGAGTTTTTTTTACGAAACACAGTACAACGTAGACGCTCACATACACGCGCATACACTCACCCCTATAAACGAACACACACCCTACCCCTATGAGCAGTGGTGGAGCCAGTATGGGTCGAGCCTGGTCGGCCGACCCGGCTCAGATCGAGCGAACAAAAAAATCGAATACCCCTAGTCCCTGCTCAGCACAACTGTCCCACATAAAAAAAAATAGATTCCTATGCAAGATGGTGGGCGGCGTAAACGCCGCTGGCGGCCAGCGCTAGTCGCTGCTAGCCCTCGAGCGCACCACGATCTCGAGGCTCGTCCTCATCTAAAAGTGTTGTGTACTTTCCCCTTTTTGCCATAGTTTCACATGCTCTGTGATCCATATAAATATACCTCGAATAAAAAAATTGTTTACATGGAATATGTTTACATCGATGAGTAGGTTCCATTCCCATACTCGGTTTAAAGTTTCATCGATCATAGCTTGCCAATTTTGACCCGACGTGTGGAATTTTCTAAGACGAATTTTGTCAAATTCGTCGCACTCGATTGAAGTTTTGAAAAATCCTCTCACGAGAAGGTTCCTCTCGACGTTGCCCACAACTTTCTTGTTGTAATTTTTCTATTCGACACACATATGCGATTAGATCTTGTACTGAATTTTGTACGTGTTTGGACTACAACTAGTGTACACCGCTCTGTCGCCGCCGTTAGCATCCATGAACTCAACTGCCCAACCGCTTAATGGACATCATTGCAACCTCCGACAAAGTTCCTACAACGACCTTAGTCCGGCCCACCGTCGCCGCGACGCCGGGCAGTTGTCCTGCTAGCCGCTTATCATGGTGAAATGCGGTGGTGAGAGATAAAATTACCATGTAGATAAGAGGTTAGAGTACACGAAACACAAATGTAAACCAAACACGGGATAAAAAACTTCAATCACTCGGAACGGGCCTGGCTGAATCTTTGTGCGCAACCAAATGACATGCACAACGTGGATCAGACCTCGTTTTTCCGGTACCATGTCCTACTAGGCCACGTATACAAGTTGGCCATATTATGTTTTAGGGTTTTAGGGTAAAGATCGTACCTCGTTGGAGGTGATCGGGTTCGTGTTATATAGATAGGAAAAACCCCTATCGTGGCTATACAGAAGTTGTATTATACACGGTGGTGTACTACACCATACGTATACAATACGGATACTATGTTGTACAAGATATTCAACACCCTCCCTTAATCTAAACTCTTACAAAGATTTAGATTACGCTTAAACTCATTTAACTGTCTAACATGAAGAACTTTAGTGAATCCATCAGCAACTTGATCTTTCGTAGATATGAACTTGATCTCCAAGTTTTTACTTGCTACTCTCTCTCGAACAAAATGATAGTCAATTTCAATGTGCTTCGTCCTTGCATGAAAGACAGGATTTGCAGATAAATAGGTAGCACCTAAATTATCACACCACAAACATGGCTTATCCTTTAGCTTAATGCCAAGCTCATGAAGTAATGCTTCAACCCATATTAATTCAGCAGTGGCATTAGCAACCGCTTTGTATTCAGCTTCAGTACTTGAACGAGAGACTGTGGCTTGTTTGCGAGAACTCCAGGAGACAAGGTTCGGGCCAATGAAGATAGCAAAACCTCCAGTTGACCGTCTGTCATCTAGGCATCCAGCCCAATCTGCATCTGAAAAGGCACTTAGAAGAGTGTGAGAAGAGCGTATAAATGTAAGACCAAGTTGCAATGTATCCTTGACATATCTGAGTATCCTTTTTGCTGCTGTCCGGTGTGTTGTTGTTGGTGCATGAAGAAACTGACAAACTTTGTTAACAGAGAATGACAAATCTGGCCGTGTAAGAGTCAAGTATTGAAGAGCACCAACAATGCTTCTGTATTGTGTACAATCCTCAGGACCAAGGGGTGTTCCAACATGAAGAGACAATGGCTCGGTTGTGGATAAAGGTGTAGGAGCCGGCTTACAGTTCAGCATACCAACCCGGGCTAACAAATCCATGACATATTTTTCTTGTGTTAACATCAAACCATCTTTTATTTTCTTGACCTCAATACCCAAGAAGAAATGTAAATCACCAAGATCTTTGATAGCAAAGTGTCTATTGAGTTCTTGAAGAAGAATGGATGTGGCATCATTTGAAGAGCTTGCAACTATAATGTCATCAACATAAATCAAGACAAATATAGTTATACCTGACTTTTGATAAAGAAACAAGGAAGTATCGGCCTTTGAAAGTGTAAAACCGAGATCATTCAACTTTGAGCTAAGCCGAGAATACCATGCTCTTGGGGCCTGTTTCAAACCATATAAAGCTTTATCAAGTTTGCAAACATAATGAGGAGCGTTAGCATCTTCAAATCCTGGGGGCTGTTTCATATAGACCTCCTCTTCCAGAACACCGTGTAAAAACGCGTTCTTAACATCTAGCTGCCGTAAATTCCATTTTCGAGAGACTGCAATTATAAAACTATTCGAATGGTTGCAGCCTTAACAACAGGACTAAAAGTATCCTCATAATCAATGCCATATCTTTGTTTAAAACCTTTTGCAACCAATCGTGCCTTATACCTGTCAATTGTGCCATCTGCATTTTTCTTGATGCGGTATACCCACTTGCAATCTATTAAATTTCTGCTTGTACTTGGTGGAACAAGGTGCCAGGTTTTGTTCTGAAGTAATGCATCATGTTCTTCCTCCATTGCCTTTTTCCACTTGGGATCATCCAACGCCTCAGATAATGAACAAGGTTCTCCTGCAGATGTTAGTAGACCATATCTAACAGAGTTTGCGCTTTTATAAATTTGAGTTGTCCTTCCATATGTAATTGTTCCATCCTTATATTTTCTAGGCTGTTTAATACCTTTTTGTAGACGTGTTCTTGGTGCAGTAATTTCAGCAGCAGCAGATTGAGCTGCACCATGATCCTGTGCAGAGGATTCACCGTCTGCCGGTCGGCTGTCTGCCGCAGACCCAGCAGCCCCAACGTGCGCAGAGGATCCGCTGTCTGCGTCGAAGCTGTCGGCGCGGTCATCATTGCGTGGGGATGGAGACGGCGACCGTTGGGGAGGTCCATGCTGCGAGCCACTGCCCTCGCGAGACGGCGACCGCTGGGGGGGCCCATGCTGCGACCGCTGCGGTGAGACGACAGGCGAATCAGAAGGCGACCCCGCGGTCCCGTCGCTGTCAACAGGAGTGGCAGACAGATCGGCGCCGGAGTCCGTGTGCAGAGCATCTCCGGGATCGACGTCTGCATGATCCAAGACAGATTCAGCATCAGCATCGGATCCCGAACCTGTTTCGTCTTCTTCTGAGCTTGAATCAGCGTCATTTTCTTCTCTGTTTTGAGGCATTTCTCCATCGTTTTGAACCAAATTTTCTTCTGTAGCTTCCCTCTCCTGCCTAGCATTAGTAACAGGTACAAAAGGTAATGGCATATAGTCATCGACATGTGCATCCCCATGATTAGATGATGTTGGAAGGAGAAGTATTTCTTGACTTAGACGTTTGCCGGCATTGGGATTTAGAGAGGCAAACGGAAACACGTTTTCATCAAAAACAACATCTCTAGATATATAAACTCGTCCTGTTGACACATCTAAGCATTTTACTCCCTTATGGCGAGGGCTATACCCCAGAAAAACACAACGTGTGGAGCGGAAAGCGAGTTTACGTTTATTATATGGGCGGAGATTGGGCCAACAAGCACAACCAAAAACTCGAAGAGACTCATAGTTGGGAGATGTGTGTAGGAGGCGTTCAACAGGAGTGTCCATGTTTATGACTTTACTAGGAAGCAAGTTAATGAGAAAGGTGGCGGTAAGGAAAGCTTCATCCCAAAATTTAAGAGGCATGGAGGCATTAGCAAGCAACGCAAGACCCACCTCAACAATGTGACGGTGTTTGCGTTCAACGGAGCCATTCTGTTGGTGTGCATGAGGGCATGAGACATGATGTGTAATGCCAATTTTTTGAAAGAAACCATGGAGTTTTTCATACTCGCCACCCCAATCTGTTTGCATGGTTATAATTTTTCTAGCAAACTTTCGCTCAACTAGCTGTTGGAAATTAAGAAAGACTTGATAAACATCAGACCGTTTCTTAAGAAGATAAATCCAAGTGAACTTGCTAAAATCATCAATGAAGCTTACATAATAAGTGTGCTTGCCAACAGAAGCGGGAGCAGGACCCCATACATCAGAGAACACTTGTTCCAAAGGAACAGTGGAAACACTAGTGGAGACAGGGTATGGCAATTGATGGCTTTTTGCTAACTGACAAGAGTCACATATGTAAGGATTTATTTCTGGAGTATGAGATAACTTATGCTTCCTAAGAACTTGATGCACCACAAACGATGAAGGATGCCCTAAACGACGATGCCATGTAGATGATGAAGGCTTTATTGTGACGAAAGCATGCTTGGACGCCGACCCCGTAGAGAAAGGCACTAAGGGGTACAGCCCACCATGACAAGGACCCTTAAACAGAATTCTCCGTGTTGCCTGATCCTTAATCAAAAAAAAGAATGGGTGAAATTCTATAAAAACATCGTTGTCAAGAGTAAGCTTATGCACAGATAATAGATTCTTTGATGCACTAGGAACATGAAGAATATTGTTGAGCTTTAAAGATGCATGGGGTGTGCACAATGTTGAATGACCTATATGACTTATTACCATACCTTTCCCGTTGGCGGTGTGGACGCGCTCACGTCCATCATACTTCTCCCGTGTGGTGAGCTTGTGCAGCTCACCGGTGATATGATATGTAGCTCCAGAGTCCGGGTACCAGTTGGTGTCCACTCCATAGGACGCCATGTGCGCAGCCTTGCCGTCCTGGTCACCGTCACTGTCCGAGCCATCGTTCTTGTAGCGCCACCAACAATCAGAGGCGGGATGGCCATGTATCTTGCAAATCTGACACCTCACATCAACAAAGGGGGTGGGTGTATGGTCAGGACGTGGACCACGGCGACCACCTCCACCACGGTTTCCTCCATCACGAGAGACACTTCGATAGCCACGGTCATCGCGATCAAAGCGACGGCCACTGTTGTCACGGCGACGGTCCTGCCACCCTCCATCGCGGCGATCACCACGAGAGACACTGCGGTAGCCGCGGTCACCGCGATCACCGCGGTCACCACTGTCATAACTGCGGCTACGGTCATCATTGCGGGGAGGGCGAGTGTCGCGTCCCCGCTGAGCAGCATTCGCCGAGGATGTGAAGGCACCATCGGCTGGTTCATCTTGCAGTGCATTGCGCATATCATATGAGGAGAGTTGACCAAAGAAATCATCAAGTGTTGTACCATGGTTTCCGTTGATGGTGGTGACGAGGGAGTTGTAGGAGGCATCGAGACCGTGAAGGAGATATCCAATCAACTCATCATCTTCAAGAGGCTTCCCGGCTGCAGCAAGCTCGGAGGCAAAGCCCTTCATCTTGGTGAAGTATTGATCTGCCGTGAGGTTCAGCTTTTTTGTGTCGTTGAGAGCAGACCGAAGGTGCTGCACCTTCGATCGAGAAGCCGTGGAGAACATCTTGTTGATGGACGTCCAGACCTCAGCCGTAGACTCCATCCCTAGGACGTGAGAGAGAATGTCCGGGGAGAGAGAGTTCAGCAGGAACCGAAGGACCTGTTGGTCACGAGCGATCCAGCTCAGATATGCAGGGTTCGTCACGATGGACTTCTTCTTCTCAACATCTTCAACCTCGATCATCTTGGTGGGCGCTGGATCGGAACAATCAAGGAGGCCCATGACGTTGGCTCCGCGAAAAGCAGGGAGCACAAGAGCTTTCCATAGGAGAAAATTTCCCCGGGTGAGGTGTTGCGTCGGCGGTGTGCCCAGATCAGCGGCCAGGGAGGAACTCGACGAAGAGGAACTCATGGCGGCGATGGGGGGTTTTTGGTTTTAGGCGGCGGCGGCGGCTAGATCAGCGGCGGCGGTGGTTTTGGAGTTTTTGTTTTGTGTGGCGACTGCGGTGGCTAGAGGCGACGGCAGCAGCAGGTCGTAGGTCGTAGGAGTTTTGTAGGGCGGCGGCGGCAGCTGTACTGCGGCGGCGGCAGTGTGTGTGGCGGCGGCGGCGGCAGAATCAGCGGCGGCGGCGACGGTCTTCGGCAGCCGAGTCTCGGAAGAGAGGCTCTGATACCATATTATGTTTTAGGGTTTTAGGGTAAACGATCGTACCTCGTTGGAGGTGATGGGTTCGTGTTATATAGATAGGAAAAACCCCTATCGTGGCTGTACAGAAGTTGTATTATACACGGTGGTGTACTACACCATACGTATACAATACGGATACCATGTTGTACAAGATATAAAAATCCATGGACGAAACCAAATAGGCCCTTGGTTTTCTGCCTAAATTTTTTTAGACCTTTTTTGGTTCGACCCGGCTCAGTTCAATTCCTGGCTCCGCCACTGCCTATGAGCACATCCGATAGACTGAGCCGGCGGTTGGGTCTTGAGATTGACGAAGTCACCACAGGCGCCTCGCTGTGGACGGGAACGTCGCCTCCCACTGAAGAATATTCCGTCTAAATGAGAAACACCAGCGTCAAACCTGGGGTTTGAACTCTGGTGGGCTAGGGGTACAACCACCCTCCTAACCATCTTGCCACAGACAAGTTCTCTGTTTATCCGGGAGCTAGCATAGCCTCTCGAGAGCCAAGTTTGTCCGCCGTGAACTAGAGGAGCACTTATGAGCCAAAGTTTGTCCGCTGTGACACACGTAGGTGAAGTCCGACCAGCAGAGTGTATTTTCAAATAGTAATGACTTACCCTCCAGTTTCATGACCTCGATGGAATGAAGTGTGTCATTCGGCTTAATTCTAGCCCTACAAATTTCTCAACAGCTTCCTTTTATTTTCCCTACAAGGATACAAAGAAACAAAAAAGTAGGGAGAGAGAGTCTCCAAAACTGATTTCCATTGGGAGATGAAGCAAACAAGAAGTTTAGAAAAGGCAGATCCTTTTTCCTTTAGTAAGAACGCTTTCCTGACTTTGTTAGAAGAATATATCAACCTCCCAATGCATTATCTCAATGTATTTCTTGGTTTGGCAAAAAGAGGAAAAGCGAGAAGTTGGCGTTTTCTTGGTACTACCACTGGCATATAACATAAGTATATTTTATCCGTATGCATTATGAGCCAGCAGATTGTTAGTTTGTTAAAAGCTGCTAGCAGAGACTGATGGCTTGTTGTTTTCAGGGTTTTTTTTTACCGTAACCGGCAAGAGCTCTGCCATTACATTATTGGAAGAAAGACTTGGTCCAGTTAATAAGGGGAACCGGACCTAAAAACCATACATTGCGCGGTTAAATTAAACCGGCAGAAAAAATTAAACCGGACCTGAAAACAGAAGCTCTGTTTTCAGGTTTAGACGGCTAGCTCCTTCATGGATATGTTTTTTAGAAAAGGAGGGTGCGAGTCCTCGGCCTCTGCATCGAGAGATGCACACAGCCATTCGCACTTATTAATTCCAACCAGATTTACAGAGTACAATATTGAAAACAAACTGAAGTCAACCTCTCGACAACAGGGTCGCTACCACTATGATGGGGGTGACTAATCACCAACGCACATCATCTAAAACCTTCAGCTAAACACTCAACGCACACCTATGCACGCTTTAGTCGCTGCCGCCGTCTTCCACGAACCCATCTTCAGAAAGGATCAACACCATGACCTTGCAAAATCAGGTCTGCCGTCGGCATCGCCACGATGCCAGACAGCGCCACCATGTGCGAGTCCATCAACCCGAAATCGAGACCCCGCAGCGCCACGCCGCCGAGCCTCACCGACATCGACGTGGCAGATGAAACACCGCTCCGCCAGCTGATCCCCTCCAGGTAGTTCGTGTTCCAAAACGATGCCCTCAAGAGGGTGAACGACACCGAAGGTGACGCCATCGAAAACCAGATCAGAGGTTTCCCCCGGAACAAACAGGTTGAGGGCGGAGCAACGATGCCTTCAACAAGGTGATGACGCCCGGGGGCGCCACCATCGTCGTCTCCAAAACAGAGCCCGGTTCTCACCGGCCAACCCGCCCCACCCGTCGTCGATCTACCCGAAGAAGGCGGACCACCTTCGGCGAAGAAGGAGGCCACCACCACCACGCCCAGGGCCGGAGCCCCCGACGCCCTCGTGGTGCGGGTCTAGCCCAGGATGTGCCGCCATGGAGTTGGAGGTCTGGATTTCGGCCCGCCGGAACCTAGGTCCAGACGAACCATCGCCTTCATCCCGTCCGCCGCCACTGCACGCCAACCCTGGCCGCCGCCGGCCCGCACCACCGCCGAAGATCCAGCCAGAGAAAGGCACCGCCCCGCGATCTAGATCGCGGCCGAGGGAGAGCCGCCGCCGCCGGCACGCCACACAACCTAGGCCGGTGATGTCCCCAGCGACGGCGGCGGGAAGAGGAGTTAGGTCGGGGGAGAGGTTGAGGGCGGCGAGGGGGGGGCACCCCGGGGGCGGCGCGGCGCCGCCGCCTCGGGGGTGGGAGGGGTGGGAGGGAGGGGGGGGGGGGGAAACGGTCACGAAGCTAGCCTCTGATGAGCTTCTCTGTAATCGTATCCTCTGCCGTTTCTGAACGGCATATCATGCTATTGGTTAGGCTACCACACACTTACCATGTGCTCAGTGTATGTAATAATGCGTGCTTGCTTTATGTTTTGCTAGTGGCCATGCATCATATCAAATCAAATTCATATGCATCGAGTAAATTTGCAGATTAACTGTCCACTTGTAGATATTGCATATGGTAGGCATGCTGCAACTAATTATCAAGGACTTGAGCCAAAACAGAAACGATCTAGTTGATCGTAGCAAACACATTTTCGCAAAAGCATAGTATTTGCAAATAAATTCGCCGCTAATAATGCTAGCTACCTAGAGAGGAGCACTTGTGTAGCTGACATGCCTGACGATAAGCAAGTATTAATGCTTGTTTTTGCGGTAAATATTCAAGTTAATTTCATAGCCATGGCCAACATTGTCCGAACGGACATACGTGCCACTTGTGTAAAACTGTACTGCTATACTGTTGACCAAACGAATTAGCTGAAAACATGGTCTTCCACGGAGGCTATAGCTTTGACTTTGTATGAATGGGTACGTCTGAAATTTGAATGCGTGTGCCCGCACCACGCATTCATATTCTAGCACTCCGCACTTTGTCTTCCGTTCAACTGATGACGATGCCTAGAAAGTCACAAGGTGATGGAGCTAGCTATCTGACCATAGCGCGTGTTCAGTTGAAATGGTTAATGCAATATAACTTGATGTGATGATGTGTGTATCAATGAATTGCGGTAGAGGCCGGGGGTATTCATTCCTTCTTTTTCAACAAGAGTATAACTTGATGAATTCTACCTATATAATTCACTAATTCAAGTGTTTGCCGTGAGATATATGGTAGTGACGCGCTCTCATAGGTCTTTCATGCTTGTTGCTATGTTGTTAAATTCTCTTAAGTTACATACCTTAAAATTTAAAATGATTCTCTACTGGCTATTGCTAGTGGATATACAACCCAACACCTAGGTTGAACTGTTCAAGTCACCACGGACAAAAATATGTGTTTATTTTATAGAATACACCATGGAAAATGTATTACCTTTTTTTATAGAAGGTGGGCCAAGAGGCGAGAGGATTACAACACCATCATTGCTAAACCCACGATGCAACAAGGGTGACAGCTCCCAGGAGGGTAGCTAAAACAATCCCCGTCATGGCTAAAATATGGGTTATCATTATTTAAATGTCGGTGTCTCACCCACTAAATTCCTTTTGACAGAAAGATGCATAGTTAGTCATTCAAAACTTCCCCTCATAGCACAAGTTCACAACTACACCTTCGTTCTGAAGAAATGAGTCATGGTTCTCTGGTTACTTAAACATGGTTTTAGACTGGTTTAAACTAGATCGAAGATACCGAACAAGGAAAAAAAATAGCCGCCACTAGAGAAGTCAAATTTTTCCACGGTCTTTGCCGTCGGGGTTCCCACTGTCTTCGAGGATTAGATCATTTCTTTTGGCGTTTTGGGGTTTGCGCTGTACAACTCATGTATTCAACACATGACATTACATAAAAGGTCACAAGGCAGATGAGATAGCTATCTGACCGAATCACCAAATTCAGTTGAACCGATTACTGAAGACAATTAGAAGTGAATGAACTTTATTAATAAAATTTAAGTGCTTGAGGTGAGAGATATGATGATGTCATCTCATTACCTCATATATCTACGAATCAAGGATTCTTAATTAGTCCAGTCAAAACTTACAGCTCATGTAAGCAAAATTGATCGAAGACACCAAACAAGAGAAAACATAGCCGCCACTAGATAGGTCAACCTTTTCCACAATATTGCCGTCGGGTTTCCCGTCTCCGATGAGTCGACCATGTCTTTTGGCATCTTGGGGTTTTTGTTTTACAACTCTTGTATTCAACACATGACAATGCATAAAATTAAAAGGTCACAAGACATATGAGATAGCTAAAATCACCAAATTCAGTTGAGACAATTATTGAAGAAAATTATAAATGAATGAACTTTTTTTTTTTGAAAATGAACTTAATTATTTATGAAACCCTGAGGTTAGAGATATGCTTATGTCATCTCATTACCTCATATATCTAAAAAACGAGGATGCTTAATTAGTCTAGTCAAAACTTACCGCTCATGTAAGCACAAGTTCACAACTACATCCAACTTCTTTTACTACATACATCCATGTGAACACATCCAAGAGAAATAAGTCATGGTTACCTGGTTAAGATGTAAACATGGTTTTTTTTTTAACTTAGTATACTGCATGTGATCAACAAAATACAACAGGGAATACAACACACAGTACACGGCAAGTGGGTCCCAAGCCCCAGCACAACAGCAGAAAAGACCACAAGAAAAAGGAAATTACAACTCGGTCCCTAGGATCCTCTGCTGAACTCGCCGCCGATCCGCCACCTCTGCTCCACCGCCGAAGACGCTGGAGAAGAAGCCGACCACCGCCGAACCTGGAACGAGGCGTAGCTCCACTCATGTAGGCGGCCGCAAGATCCACCCGAAGCACAGCGACGAGATCTGACTCATTGAACGAGCATGGCCAAACCACCACCTCCTCCATTCCGCCACGCAAACTCCGGCAACCCTGCACCTGGAGGCCAGCAGACACCACCGCAGTCTCCAGAACAAACCTCACAATCCCACGTCGACGACGCCGCGACAGCAGGGACGGAGGACGGGAACCCCATCAGATGCACTCGCCGGCGCCGCCGCGACGAGCACAAAGGGGACAAATAACTCACTGGATCCGGAGATCCAGGAGCACCAAAAGCCGCATCGAGCTCTCCCACCGCAGTCCAAAGACCACCGCCGGAGAAGGAGGCCAAGCCCGAGCGGAAACCAGCAACGACGCGACGCCGTCGGCCCCCGCACGACGTCACCAACGAGATCGAACCACCACCAGCTCGCCGGAGCCACTCCGAAGACCAGCCCAGACGGAGAGGAAGCTGAGGTACCTTTATTCGCGAATCCACCGCCGCCATTCCCCACCACAGCAGCAGCAACACGCACACACCTACTCTACTATACACACGCCGACGGCACACATCCGCAGACCCCCCACTCCCCCGCCGCCGAAGCAGCCGGAGAGGGGAGGGACCAGCGGTCTGGCCGGCGACGGAGTGAGGGTCAACGAGCGCCTCCCTTTCGCCTCTCTCTTCTGTAGCAGGGGAAGGGAAAACCGAACCGCCTCGGGACCTTGTATGTAAACATGGTTTTAGATTGGTCCTAAACGACCAAAGACCAACTGAAAAGCGCAGTGGCAAAGTTTGACACCTGAGAGTTGAGAGAGACCAACAAGATAGTTAAACACGAATTCTTAGACGCATTCTATCAAGCACCATCAACAATAACAGTTGTGCTACTATTGTCAACACTCCCAAGATCACATGCTTGGCTCTAGTCCTATATTCTCCGCGTGCCACTTCCCTTTCTGCTTTTAGAATAACAAGGTGGAAAAGGACATGCAAGGACGGCAAACTAGCCATTCATCTCTCTTGTTTGGTAATTAATTAATTAATTAATTAGGAGGAAACCTTAGCTAGGTAGCTTTGCCCGGTCAAACAAACTAATTAAGCACCGGCAGATGTGTTGATTCTTGGACCTATTCTGGCCACACCAAACAAAAACCCATGTCAGTTAACATTGTTTAACAGTGCTTTGGTACAAATTATTTTTTAAACATAAAATTTGATGTTTTTTCTTTATGAAATATTGTGCTATTTATATTCCTATACCCATTATTCTGTATCTGAAATAATTCATGCGTAAGTGACTTTACCAACCTTCATCTTTCTCTAAGTTAGCTTTATGGCCTTCGCTATCTCAAGTATCAGGCCCTATATTCAGATGTTTAGCTTTAAAGCTAAGCGCATAGTTGAGTTTATCATCATTTTTATAATAGACAGTCCAACACATCTAAACAAATACTCATATAAATTGTCCATAACGAAATCCTACTTAAGATCAAAAGTACGGAACATTATATTCCTAAAACTATTGTTCATAAAAACTAACCGAACCATTTGTGTAACAAATCTAGGTTCTTTTGATTCAAAATAATTGCCTACAGATCGTTTTTTCTAAACATTTGTGCACTCTGTCTTGTAGGGAACTTCTCATGCACTCACATCACTTGCTGAAATTTCTGCTCTTTTCTTTCTTATCGTGCCAAACACTCTTTTTATACTTTTTTTGTGAATACTCTTCGGTCTAAATTTGCATGGTCACATAGGTCTTATAGAATAGGACAGGACATGCCACTAGCTCTTATTTAGTTTTTATATTATGTTCCCGTGTTTTGAGAATGTGCAAATGAAAAAGACCCTAAAAGCATCACATCAACCAGTGAAAGAAGTAAGATTTGATGGTTTGGGGGTGCCAACCGTAAAGTTATTTCCTGCTGTGCTTGTTGGGTTCACTAGTTTGGAGCTTTAGCCAGGATTAGTCCAAAAATCAGCAGGTAATAAAATCCATATTTTTTGAGGGGGTGTCAATGTGTCATTGGCACCCCACATCCAAACACGGCCAAAAATGGCAACACATATTTTAGCACGGCCATACAATCTGTTTCAAAACAGAGGCAGTACACATCATTCCAAGAAGATGTACTCCATTTAAGTAAACAATAAGCTTTTTCTCCATCATTCCAAGAAGATGTACTCCATTTAAGTAAACAATAAGCTTTTTCTCCTTTTTCGGTAACATACTAAATGGAAAGTAGCGCAGGCAGTTTGAGTTGCAAGGAAAAGGAAACGTTGAAATGCAATGCAGTGCAGTGCATCCCGGGGCAGGGCACATGGAGGAGGAAGCCAAAACCGGAGACTTTCTTCTTCAGTCGGCAGCTCCTCTCGTCTCCTCCTCCTTCCCTCCCTCCAGTCTCTGCTTACTTATCTGGCCTCCGCCTTGACTTGCCCCCGCCCCTACTCCTCTTCCTCCTCCTTCTTCTCCTTGTCTCCTCCGTACGCAAGCCATCCTTGGTTTCTTGGGAGAGGGAGAGAACCGAGAGGGGGGAGATGGGGAACATCTGCGGCGGCGCGGGGAAGGCGCACGTGGTGGCGGATTACAGGCCGTCCAGCCCAGGTGAGGAGTCCGGTCTTCTTCCAAGAAGGTTTCTTGGTTCATTTCTTTCTCCCCTAGCTTTTCTTTCCATGTGTTCTTTCCGATCCCTGGATCCTGCGAGCTGCTCGGATGTTTGTTCTGTTCTTGAAGACACAGTGGTTGCCTCGGTGAAGAATCTGCTCTAGTTTGGTCGATTTTTGTGTCTCCTGAGTTAGTTCTCCCCCAGCTGAAGATTATGTTGTTTATTTGGCGTGTGTGTCAGTCGTCTGTAGAATTGTCTTGGGGTGGTGGCAGGGAATCAGGCCAGGTTTTCTGATTTCTTGATTTCAGATTTCTTTCTTCATCGCGGTGGCAGTGGATAGAGGTCAGGGAAGGGAATTAACTGAATTAGTATCATCCCACAGAGCCACAGTTTTCCATTTTTTTCCCGAGTTTAATGCTTCCTTTGGTAACATCTAGGAAACTTGCTTAGAACTACTACTTACTTTGTCAGAAAAAAAGGAGTACCTTTTCCCCATTTCTTGAATCATACAAGCTGCAGCAAACCATATGTTACTTTTTGAAGAACCACAACCATATAATATACTACTCATGCAGTCCTAACTCTTTCCCACCAAGGGAAGAAATGATAGACTCCAACTTCAGTCCAACTCCCCATGTTCTCCGTATATTTATCCCAAGAATTGAATTCAGTATGTTTTTTTCGAGAGAAGATCGAATTCAGTATGTTAATCGTGTGCTCATCGTGCAACAGGGACAACGAATGGCGCGACAAGCGGCAGCATCACGACCAGCAATAGTAACACAGGGAAGCTCTCCTCTGGGAGCAGCGCCTTCATGTCCTCCTCTGCCGGCAGCGGCGGCACGAACGGTGGATTCGACGAGGGTGGGTTCCTCCAAGGTCAGATCCTGGAGGCGCCGAACCTCCGGACCTTCACGTTCCTGGAGCTCCGGACAGCTACCAAGAACTTCAGGCCAGATAGCGTCCTTGGGGAGGGAGGGTTTGGGAGGGTGTACAAAGGGTGGGTGGACGAGAAGACGATGAACCCGGCCAAGAGTGGCACCGGCATGGTCGTTGCTGTCAAGAAGCTCAACTCGGAGAGCTTGCAGGGGTATGAGGAATGGCAGGTAAAGCCTGGTCCTTTTAATTTTGCTCAGTCTTTTCATTTTAGGATTCCAACTTGATGATTAGCCTGCCTTCTGTCATAATTTTGATCACTGGTCAGGTTTTAAAAACACTTTTTTTTTGAAGATTTTTGTGGTCATCACCTGCTTATGGAGTTATGGTTCTCTATGCTTTGTTTAACTTCTGGTGACATTTTTGTCAATTTTATTTATTAGTAATGGTTCTGTGTTATCCGGTCAGTGCCGTTTGTCCAATGCTGACCAGAACTATATTGCTGGGAAGTGCTATGCTGGGCCGTTCACAACTGCTGACCAGAAAAATCCGATAATCCACATTTTTATATCACAATGCAGTTGTGCTTCTCTTTGTTTGGTCAGCTCTGGCACATACAAGATTTTAGTATTATGCTAGCAGACGTGACTCTATGCTCCTAGTGCAGTCTAACAGATCATCACTTCTAAAGGTTGCTGCAACTGCCGTATCTAATGATCATTTCTAATTGTCAACTTGCAGTCAGAGATAAACTTTTTGGGAAGGCTCTCGCACCCAAACCTTGTCAAGCTATTGGGCTACTGCTGGGAAGACAAGGAACTATTGCTTGTGTACGAGTTCATGGCCAAAGGGAGCCTGGAAAACCATCTTTTCAGAAGTGAGTTATTACTGCCGATAATTTTTATCATCCTTTCTTCTATGTATTTTACTTGCAAAATAGATTCATGACCTTTGCTCACACTCACTATATTGATTCTTCTTCTCTGCATTTATTGGAAGCAACTACAATTCTCAAGCAAACCAGTTGACGTAAAAATACTAATATTGGAACCTGTTGCATTTATGTAGGAGGATGTGCTCCGCTCACATGGGAACTAAGACTGAAGATAGCCATTGGCGCAGCTCGAGGTCTTGCATTCTTGCATGCATCAGAAAAGCAAATTATCTACCGTGATTTTAAGGCCTCCAATATTCTTCTAGATGCAGTAAGCTTTCTACCCTAAAATGTATCTTTTATCTATTTGTCAAGCTCAAACACTGACTGTGTTATTTGGCAGAATTATAACGCAAAGCTCTCTGATTTTGGGCTGGCCAAGCTTGGACCAACTGGTAGCAACTCACATATCACTACCAGGGTCATGGGCACCTATGGGTATGCAGCTCCGGAATATGTAGCCACTGGTATGTGTCCTTATGCATGCCACCCACCTATGATCTGATAATGCTGCCTGCAATCAATTTACCAGTCGTCATTCGAACTGAAACTGAAACTCAAACAAGCCACATGGTAGTTGCCCCATATGGCCAATGGCTTCTCACACTTCATCTTCCAATTTTATAGTTCTACATAAAGTAGGTTCTTCAATCATTCATGACAATTGATTCTCTCAAGTGGATAATTATTAATTTCTATCATGGATTACTCCATGTGCTATTGGTACAGTACTTTTTCATATGTCCATCCCTCTACCGTCAGCCCTTCAATTTCCACAAAAAGAGCGAACATAAAAAGGGCAGCCCCGGTGCAGTAGCTCCCGCTTGCGCAGGGTCCGGGGAAGGGTCCGACCACTTTGGGTCTTTAGTACGCAGCCTTTCCCTGCATTTCTGCAAGAGGCTGTTTCCAGGACTTGAATGCACGCAAAATTATACTCATTCATCCCATGCACTTTCGGTTTCCAGTTATTTTCATCCATATGAGTTTCTGATTCGTATATCTGACAATTATCAAATTGGTGCTAGCTACATTCATCCTTGCAGAATTTAGAAGTTTGCTCTTTTTAGTTGCTTTTTCTTATCTGTTGATGGCTGTTCTAACCACATGCTCCGAACAATGTCCAGGTCATCTATATGTCAAGAGCGACGTCTATGGTTTCGGAGTTGTGATGCTGGAGATGCTGTCCGGTCAGCGAGCTTTGGATCCCAACCGTCCCAACGGGCAGCTCAGCCTCGTCGACTGGGCAAAGCCCTACTTGGCTGACCGGAGAAAGCTGGCCCGTCTCATGGACCCCCGGTTTGAGGGACAGTACAACTCCAAACAAGCCCACCAGTCGGCGCAGCTGACACTAAACTGCCTGGCCGGTGAGCCCAGGAGCAGGCCCTCCATGAAGGAGGTCCTGGAGACGCTGGAGCAGATCGAGGCAATGAAGAGCCGGACAAGGGAGGCGAGAGGAGGGAGCGGACCGTCGTCACGGGACCGTGCTCATGGCCGATCTGCGGTGCACCAGCGGTCGTCGCCGCGCGGTGGCAGCGACGGGCGCCGTGGTCCGAGGGCCACTAACGGCCATGCCACAAAGGCGCGGTGACCCGAGTTGATGATGACACTCTTTCTTGTACATGGTTAATTACATTTTTTTTTTGTCTGATGCTGATTATGAGCTTGTCGGACCACGTTGTCTTGTGTGTAAGATGTAGCAGAAAGGGAAAAGAACCCAGAGATCTTGTAGTTGTATAGTGTGAACATCTAGAAATAGGAGAGGCAATAATGTTCCTGTGCCATTTGTTGATTTGTTGTTCTGTTGGATAATACTCCCTCTGTCACATATATAAGTTGTTATTATAACCGATATACTCACATATTGGTTGCAATAACATATTATATTATGGGACGTAGGGAGTAGGAATCAACGTTGTGGAGATTCAGGGTACAGAACCGGTTCGTCGATGATGATATTTTTGTCTAGAACGGAGACTGAATTGGCACGGCATTGCTGCTAGTATTTCGCTTCATTGACATTGTTTGGTGACTTGTTCCAAGTTGCAGAACTGAAGATATAAAAACGAAGAAATCAGTGTCAATGATGTGACCGGGCATCCTACAGTGAACCCTATCAGAAGTTGGCCGGCAGCTTTGAACTTCTGAAGTCAAAGCAAAGCAACAAGTCTCTATTCGCCTCCTGTCTCCAACCAACCAACCAACCAACAGGCCGGCGACCACTGGAGTTTCATGCCTGATCTTGGAGACTCAAGATACCAGTCTTGGTTCTGTGAAAGATCAAGGTAATTTTCTTAACCTTTTCCCATATCAATTAATTCTTAGTCAGTGGTAATTCTTTGCATTATGGGATTCATCACAAGTCCTTGCACTGAATAAGATTACAGGCACAACTATACATGTGCTAAATATACATGTTTCCCTGTCATTTTAGAAAATTACAGTGTACATATATCGACGAGACAAAGCTTACCTCCCATACATAAAGTACTGATTGCATATAAGCTACATACAAGCTTTTTTACTCAACAAATACAAGCTTATGTTCCATACATAAAGTACTGATTGCATAAGTCTTTGCCAAATAGATGATCAAAATTTCAGAAAAAAAAGGTCGAACTTCAGTTCATGTTACAGCATCAAATCAGTCTGGTCTCCTTGCCATGGCTGCTCTACATTCATGCATTTAGAAGCTCAAATCATAATCAGCAAGATGAAGGCCTCCCTCCACCTAATAAAATCAAGGTTATAGTCATATCAGATAAAGAAGAGCCGTGCACCAGGGTTTAACATATCAAGAATTTCAATTTCGATGCATAGTATAGCCCACAACTTTACTATCAAAATGAGCGTGATATTAAATGAACAATCAGCTAAAGAAATTGCAATTATAGAACCATCAATTAAAGAAATTGCCAAACACAGGGAGAGAGAAAAAAGAACAACCCAAGCAGAAAACAAACTTTGACATTGTTGAATAGAGGAGATAATACCTATTAGACAATGATCTCCTCGATAGCGTTACTTATTTCTGCTTCTAGTGCCTGGACCGCTTCATGGGCCTCCTCTGCATCCCTGAGCCTGATGCAGCTGATTTAAGGATGGACACAACATGAGAAAATAAATATAACAAATTAGTGTAAAGAACAACCAAACGAACAAATTAAGATGTAGGAGCAGTTGTATTAATTCACCTCCTGATACGCACGACCTGCTGGTCAAAAAGTGTTGCGACAGAATATCCCTCACCCTAACAGCATCTTCATTTGCTAACTGGCGCACTTGCTGATAGTAGTCCCAATCATTGGCATGAGCCCTCGGTTTGTCTGTATTATCCTCCATATCTATGACTATGTTATGCAACATGCAGCATACAATAGTTGCCTCAAATGAAATGGACCAATTGACCGGCCACCACGCCTCTGCCTGCAAGTACTTCCATGTGTCTTTAAACCTTTCAAGCGCCTTCTCCCGCAGTTTGTTGCTGCGGAGTGTCTCTGATTGAACTCCGCCTTGCAGTCTGAGAGGTCTTGTTCCTGGAACGGTGTAAGTAGCCAGGGGAGAAGAGAGTATCCTGTATCACCAATTATGTATTCCCTGACTTCTGATCCATCTAATGCTACTTTCAACTTGCTGCCATTCAGCCAAGCACCCTTCTCGCACTGCCTGAAGAGTATAGAGTCCTGCAAAACGGTTAACTTGTCCATGCTAGCCATTCCAGGAGAAACGTTCGTGAATCTCATCTTTGGATCAACCACGAACTGCATATGAAACCTGCCATTCTTCGCATGGTCCGAGTTTGGTCCAAATGGGATGTGAGTTGTGCATATAACACCACAACAGTTAGGCATATGGTGGCTCTTCTCGAATATGGATTTGATCTTATACACTTCACTGGAGTCTGGCCAACGCAAGTGGTGCATTGGTCGCTTGAACACAGCATTAACGAACCACTCAGTTACCAACAAAATGGTTGACTCTGTCACACCGACAGAGGATCCTAAGGTCTCTGGTGGCTCACTAGAGGATAACCTTCTTAGAGCAATTGCTACTTGATCTTGAAAACACAGTACACTCCCATCAGTACAGGTATAGCTGTTCATATCTTCCATTGCCGGCCCAATCACCAAGCTGCAGATGTAGTTAAAGGTTTTTCTTGTCATTTTGAAGACAGACTCAAATCTGTGTACATCCTCGAAAGAAGTTAAGGTTCCTGCATGAGAAAAATTGAAAGCTGGTTTCATAATAGTGTGATCAAGAAATCATATATAAGATTTAAATAATTAAAAGTGTACTTGTTGCTTCTGGGTGTCGAGCTAACTTAGAGGACTAGTGAGAGGAAAAGATATATAGCAACATGAGGGCGTCCACCCGATCACAAAGTAGCATCGGTCAACGAATAGATAGAACAATAAAAGCTACATCCTCCGTTCCAAACTATAACATTTTTAAGTTTTATTTTTCTAAAGCACATGTCTCTAGATGCGTTTTAGTGTTCACTCATTTCGGTTCGTATGTAGTCCATATTGAATGTATCCAAAAAATATTATAATTTGGAACGAAGGAAGTATTTCTCTAATTCTTTACAGAAAATCTGGTCATAACCTTCTTTCCGAACCATGAAAGAGGGATTCATGTATTATATTAACGAAGATAATAGAGCTTAAGTAAATAGTGCAGAAGATACAAATAACTCGAGGATGACCAAACTAATACAGATTAGCTACATGGGCTGGTAAGTGTCAAGCTTCATGCACTGACCACTATTCCAAAAGACCGATCTGATGGAAAGGGAGGGCAATCCACTTATACACTCAACACCCCTCCTCACATGTGACGGTCACAGACAGGTCAACATGTGTAAACTCAGAGGTAGGCGCATGAAGAGAAAGAGGCCTTGTACGTGGAAGGAGGGGGCATCAGCAATTTTAGGAAAATTGCGCGCCACACAGGACTCGAACTCGAGACCTTGGCTCTGATACCATGTTGTGAATGAGCAACTGTATTCCAATGGGGCCAAAAGCCAGTACATATACATGTGGTGAACAGTAGATGAACAGTAAATCTATACACATCTAACACCCCCCTCAAACTCATGGTGGATCAACAACACTGAGTTTGGAGAGAAAGAACCCATGCTGCGCTCGAGTCTGTGCCTTCGTGAAGAAATCCGCCAGCTGTAACTCAGAGGGCACATAGTGAAGAGCAAGAAGCTGGTCCTGCACAGCAGCACGCACAAAGGAGGCATCACACCGATGTGCTTGGTGAGCTCATGCTTCACCGGGTCACGCGCAATGCTGATAGCACCTGTACTGTCAGACAATAGAGGAGTGGGTGCAGCAGCAGTAACACCAAAATCCTCTAGTAACCATCGCAACCAGGTCACCTCAGCCGTCAACATAGCCATCGCTCGCAACTCAGCCTCTGCACTAGAGCGGGAAACTGCAGTCTGCTTCTTCGTCTTCCAGGCAATGAGAGATCCTCCAAGAAAAACACAATAGGCAGACAGCGAGCGGCGATCAGAAGGATCACTAGCCCACGTAGCATCAGAGTAGGCCTGGAGCTGGAGAGAGCTGGAGCGAGGAAAGAAAAGGCGACGGGAGATCGTGCCACGAAGATATCGGAGAACACGAAGGAGGTGACTATAGTGGACAGAGCTGGGAGCTGAAACGAACTGACTCAGAATGTGGACAGGATATGATATATCTGGACGAGTGACAGCTAGGTAGACAAGGCTCCCAACAAGGTGGCGATAGCGTGTGGGGTCTGTGAGGGGATCACCATCAGTAGCACGAAGCTGAACATTGAGCTCCATAGGAGTCTCAGCAGTGCGCTCATCACCAAGAGCGGCACGAGCAAGAAGATCCTGAATATATTTTTCTTGGGAGATGAAGAAGCCATCAGAAGTCGAAGAGACCTCAATCCCAAGAAAATAGCGAAGAGGACCAAGATCAGACATCAGGAACTGCTCACGGAGGCGGGCCTTAACAAAGGCAATATACTCAGGGTCGTCGCCAGTAATGATCATGTCATCAACATATAGAGAGGAGCGTCCGACCACGAGGTGAGGTGTGGACAAACACGCGGGGTCATGGTCGCTAGGCGAGAAACCAGCGGCAGTCACCACAGAGGCGAAACGCTCAAACCAGGCGCGAGGGGCTTGTTTAAGGCCATAGAGGGAGCGCCGAAGACGGCAGACCATACCATCAGGAACAGAGTACCCCGGTGGTGGCTGCATATAAACCTCCTCACGCAACTCACCATTGAGAAAAGCATTCTGGACGTCAAGCTGAGACACAGACCAATGACGAACAGAAGCCACAGCGAGAAGAGTGCGAACAGTGGTCATGTGGCGACGGGAGCGAACGTCTCATCATAATCGCGCCGTGCTCCTGCTGAAAGCCACGAGCCACAAGCCGAGCTTTGTAACGCTCAAGAGAACCATCGGAGCGAGTCTTGATCTTATAGACCCACTTGCATGTGATGGGACGAACACCAGGAGGAGGGGAAACGAGATCCCACGTGCCAGTGCGCTCAAGTGCAGCAATCTCCTCAGCCATCGCAAGCTGCCATTCAGACTGAGCCATGGCATCCCGATAGGAAGAGGGCTCAACAACAGCCGAAAGACCAAACTGGGAAGGAGAATAGCGATCAGGAGACCGTAACGAAGGCCGAGACCGAAGGTTATGAACCGGTGTACACGGGGAAGGTGGCGCTCCGGAAGTAGAGGGCATGTCAGAGGGATCATCCTCAACACGAGGGCGACGAGTGTAGTGGAGAGGAAAGGGAGAGAGGGTAGGATGCACTGGAGAGGGAGGTGGCGAGGGAGGAGAAGAGGATGGTGTCGGCGGTGTATCGGGAACAGTGGGACTCGGCGGAGGTGGAGGTGGAGGAGGAACATGAGGCACGGAGGGAGATGTGTCGGGAAGTATAAGAAAGGAGATATCCTCAACCGAAAAGGTCGAGGCAGTAGGACGCGGATAGTACGAACGAGACTCATCAAAGGTGACATCACGGGAAATACGGAGCCGACGAGTAACAGGATCCCAACATCGATAGCCCTTGTGCTCATCACTATAGCCAAGAAAGACACACTCAACCGACTGAGCGGTCAATTTGGTGCGTTCGCGGGGAGCTAAGAGAACATAGCACACACACCCAAACATGCGAAGAGATGAGTAGTCAGGAGAACGACCCGAGAGACGCTCCATGGGGATACCACCCTGCAAGGCAGCCGAAGGCTGGATGTTGATAAGATAGGTGGATGCGGAAACAGCCTCAGCCCAAAAGTGGGGAGGAAGAGAGGCAGCGATCATCATCGCACGAGCCGTCTCAAGGAGGTGGCGATGCTTGCGCTCAGCAACGCCATTCTGAGCATGGGCACCAGGACAAGAGAACTGGGCAAGAGTACCCTCCTGAGCAAGAAAACCACGCAACATCTGGGAGATATACTCACCAGCCGAGTCAGCACGAAAAACACGAATGGGCGTGGAAAACTGGGTGTGTACCATGGCAGCAAATCGCTTGTATATAGGGAGAACCTCGCTGCGAGATTTCATAAAATAGAGCCAAGTGTAGCGAGAGAAGTCATCAATAAAAGAACATAGTAGCGATGACCACCTTTCGAATCGAAGGGAGCAGGACCCCATACATCAGAATGCACTAAGTCGAAAGGACGCTGAGAGACTGACTCACTCGTAGGATAAGGTAATTGAGTCTGTTTGCCAAGTCTACAACCATTACAATGTAAAGATACATCGCCAGAGACAGACCCTAAGACACCTTGATGCACTAGCGAGGACAAGCGAGAGCCACATATATGACCAAGTCGATGATGCCACTGTTGGAAGGACGCAGAGGAGGAGGCAGCAAGAGCATGCGAGCTGGCGGGTGTGGTGGCAGCGGAAGGAACACGAAGCCAGTCAACCTCCCAAAGGCCCTGAGCATCATGGCGCCGAGGGCCAGCTCCAACTAGAGCCTTGGTGCGACGATCCTGAACAGAGCAAGAGTCGGGATCAAGAATGACACGACAACCAGAATCAGCAAGTTGAGCGGCAGAGAAAAGATTCATGGTAAGACGAGGAACATGAGAAACACCAGGAACAGAGAAGGACGGAGTAGAAAGAGTGCCACGACTAGCAACAGGAAGCGGTGTGCCGTCGGCAGTAAGAACATTGACAGGAGAATCAAGAGGTCGAAGAGAAGACAGAGAGAAGAATCAGAAGACATGTGAAAGGAAGCTCCAGAATCCAGAACCCACGGAGATGTACCTGACTGTGTAGGCGGTGGTGGCGGAGCAGCAGTAGTGGAAGCAGTCAGGGAGGCAGCAGTGAACCCGAGGAAGCCAGTATACGCTTGAGCCGCACAATGTCCTGGTCTGTGAGTGATGCAGTAGAGGAGCGACTCAGGTCACGCTGCTTCTGGTGACAGTCAGACTCTGGGTGACCCGGCTTCTTGCAGTAGCCACAGAAGGTGTGAGAGCGCCGACCTGATCGTGCATAAGGCGGGCGCCCGCTCACCCCCCTGAGGGAGTGGGGAGCAGCGGTGGAGCGGACGACACAGGAGCCGGGCAGAGAGCACAGTGGGAACCACAAGCAAACCAGCAGAACGGAGACGTGTCTCCTCAGCTCGAAGCTCTGCAAGCACCTCTGATATAGGAACACGACGACCACGGGCAAGCAGGTAGCACGCCGAGGCTCAAACTCTGCACGGAGGCGAGACAGGAACTCATGACACGCTGAAACTCCAAATCTGACCTCACTGTCTGACAGCAGCGACAAGCACCACAAACAACTGTCCTCAGAGAGTCAAGCTGACGCCAGATGGCAGAGCACTGTGTGTAGAACTCATCAACAGTAGAGTCACCCTGCTGAAGATCATGCTCCTGACGCACTACAGATAGGTAGAGAGCATCACCAGAGGGCTGATAGCGCTGACAAAGATAAGTCCACATCGCAGCAGCAGCCCCCCCATAAACTCAGAGGCAAACTGGGGTAGAACACTAGCAGTGAGGACGGCAGCAGCACGAGCATCATCATTGCACCACTGAGTGTAAACAGACAGAGCATCCCGATAGATGGAGAGAGACTCGAGTAATCCGATACCTGCTGGTCATAGGCTTCAACTGCAAGATCATCAGCATTCTTGGCGGCATCCCGATCAGCCTGAGAAGCATCAGCGGCAAGAACGGGTGGCACCGGTGGGGTGGGAGCCACAGGAGCAACAGGGCACGGCGGACAGGAGACCTCGCCAGAGAGAACACCCCACAGCAGGAGGCCACGCATGTGGATACGCATAAACCCACAAAGTCGGCGTAGTTGGTGCCATCAAAGATCACAGAGCACCGAGGAATAGCAACATAGCCCGAAGAAGACATCACGAGTTTTTTGCTCTGTTGGAATCCGGTTTCAGATCCGGAATTTTCCGGGCCAGTATGAAATCCGGTATCAGATCCGGTATGAAATCCGGTATGAAATCCGGAATTTTCCGGGCCTGGAACCGGAATCAATCCGGAATGAATTCCGGGTCAGCATCGGGCGAGAACCGGGCGAGTGCGAGAGAGTCCAGTACCGGATTTGGGAATCCGGTTTGAAATCCGGAAATTTCCGGGATCAGTACCGGAAGGCCCGACGCGATGCAGACACGTCGTGACGCGATGCGGACGGAGACGAGGTGAGCCGCAGCGGCGCCGGGCGGGGCAGCAACCAGGAGGGTCGGCGGCCGGAGCAGCGGCTGCCGGAGGACCGGCAGCAGGCCGTGAGACGGCGGCGGACGGCGACGGCCTGCAGCAGGCCGTGGGAGGCGGCGGCGGACGGCGACGGCCGGCAGTAGGCCGTGGGGACGGCGGCGGCCGGGCAGCAGGTCAGCTGGAGGAAGAGGAGGAGCGCAGGTCGGCCGGAGCAACGGCGACGACGGCGACGGTGGGGCGGAGTTGCAACGCCGGGGAGGAGGAGGAGGAGAGCTACCTAAGCTCTGATACCATGTCAAGCTTCATGCACTGACCACTATTCCAAAAGACCGATCTGATGGAAAGGGAGGGCAATCCACTTATACACTCAACAGTAAGATCCATAGTGCAAGCACTATGCTAGTGGTGAATTTCTTCAAACATACAGTGGACAATAGATTGATAGGGATTGGCCTCTTTGTTGAAGACTGTTATTTTCACCCTTCCAAATCTCCCGAGCAACTAACATGATCAAGCAAATCATATATACACACGCGTGTGCATTACTACGATGTTCTTGCTGTCCTACTCTAGAAGGGCGTATACAAGCGCCAGTGCGGTGGCGGCCACGTGCCAAGACCCTAGCAAATGGGCCTTGAAGGAAGAATTGGATGGTTAGATTTCTACAGAAATGCCCTAACAAGAATAACTGACTCGATGTGAATAGTCCATCTTCTATAACATCCTGTAATATTAACAGTTGGCTTGCAGCTCATTAAAGGAATACAGGAAATATAAACAATCATACAGATGAAAGGCAGAACACAAAAGAACAAATGTAATTAACAGAATAAATGGATAAATGAAGACAAACGGGCAATTCTAATTTACCTCTGGACATGAAAGAGAGGTTGACATTTGTCTCCAAGTTGCAGGGGTAAGCTGTGTACCATACATACCATTTCCTTGGCATTTTTCCTTCATTTGCATATGCTTTGACATGCTTGATGTGGCCGAACTTGTTCCATTCAAGGCCAGATTGTCCCCCAGCAATGGAAGCGAGCAACCCTACGCTGCAGTTTAGCACCAAATGCCTGGGGTTTATACTTTCCATGTATTTTGGGAGTGTCTCCATGTCATTATCTTCGAGTATGAGCCTCTGTAATGCAGCAACACCCTCCAACACCTTCAACTTTGGGCAGTTGGTGATGGCAAGCTTTTGCAGTCTGGGGAGATTTGTGATCCTCTCTAGATCAAGGAGTTCGAACACTTCCAACTCTACCAGAGAAGCAAAATTCTCTACAGATATGAGGCCCTTGACATATTTAATGGCTAGTTCATTCAAAGACTTTGCCTGGGAGGCGAGGCCAGGAGGGAGACGTCTCAATTTGCAGAGCTTTAGAATCATCTTCTGCAAGACTGGAAAAGCTTGTACTTGCTCCTCCCACTCCCACTCCTCCCACTCCAACATTTCCAACAAAATCATCTGGCGTAATCTTGGAAAAGCAGCCACTACCTGGGAAGAATGATGACTCTGTGGATGGTGGGACTCCACGAATTCAGGTCCAACATGCTTGATGGCTGGAGCACGGTTGATCTGAATGAGCTCCAGATAGGGGAGCTGACATAAGCCATTAGGAAGTTGTGTGCAACAAGCCAGGTCTTCAGCCATCAGAATCCTCAAGTTCTTGAGAGGCACAACTGATGATGACATCATCCACCGTGGGAGCTGTCGGCCAAAATACCCCTTGATGCTAAGATTATCTAATCTTTGCGGAGGGCAAAGCTCATCAAACACCTGCTCGATTCGTTGTTTCTCTTCTTCGGAGATGATATCTTTCTCTTCAACCAATCCATTATCCCCCAATCTACTACCGCAGGTTAATTCTAGGGCATAAAGATGCACCTTCTCACCAAGCTTTGCCTTTGCTGTAGACGAGGGTGCAGCTACATTCTCTAATCTCTCTAGTCCAAGTTCAATCAGCTGAGAAAGGGGGCCCAACTCTTCCAAACTGCACCAATCACCATCCTCCAGGGCTGGAAATCCACGTACTATCCTCAAATTTGTAAGAACATGGAACCCCTAGGTATGCCACATATACTTGTTTTATTGAAGTTAAGATACCTTAGCTGCCTTAACTTTACAATGCTATGAGGAAGTTTCACAAATTGTTGGCTTCCACTGAGGCTAATGTGCTGCAAGAATTTTATCTCTCCAATGTTATCTGGTAGCGAAGATATGTCAGAGTTCTGTAAGGACAAGTACCTCAGGTGCTTGAATTCATGCAAAGATTCAGCCAATGCCACAACACCTACAGAATCTGTATCTAGAGTTCTTAAACATGAAAAATGGACCAATGAATCTCCAGGTTTCATATTTATATGGCCAACTGATATTAGTGTTCTCAATGTCGTCTGTGCTTTTAAAGAACTCCAGTCTAACCATTTGACTCTGATGAGCTGCTTTCTAGGGATAACCGAAGAAACTTCTGTGTATTAAGTTTACTAACTATATTAGTTTCTCCACTGTGAGCTGCTAGTGCCTCATCTCTAGCGACAAATTGTCCAAATGAGCGAACAATATCATGCATGTTGCAAACACATTGATCAACATATCCTATATCTGGCTCTATAAGGTTCCGAACTATCAGCTCCTTATAGTACTTGGTTCCTAATTCTTCTAAATCTTCTGAGCCTCCATGAATAAATCCTTCACCAATCCACATGCCAATGATGTTGCTTCTATAAAAAGCTCTACTTTTAGGTAGAAGCGAGTAGTACAAAAAGCATTGTTTGATGCCAGAAGGCAAATCTTCATAGCTCAACCGTACTACATGATTTAGCTCTTTGGACATTTCGGACACTGACCATATAGAATCATTCAGAATAATCTCCCAGTCACAACGTTTTCTGTCTCTCTGGCACAATATTCCTCCCATTACTTTGATAGCAAGGGGCAAACCATCACATTTTGCTACAATTTGCAACCCAATATCCTTGAGCATATCAATTTCACTTCCATCTGCCTCACTTGAGACTATCTGCAAAAGGATTATTTTAATAGATTTCATAAGGAACGATTCTCCTTTTTAAAATGTAGTTTGTGAACGTATAGTGTCGATTCAACATTAGTTAATAATAAGCCGTGAAAAATATAACTAAAGACTAATAATAAAATACCTTAAAACGGATGAATTGGTAATCAGGGACGTTGTTGTCTAATGAGAATATGAGATACTACAATGAGTGAGATGCTAAGTATCTTGATTGCACGCTTAGTTTAATCTATCATTGATCTAGTGCTAAAACATTACAAGCTTAATTGTGCAGATAGATACTACAGCGCATATATCAGTGCTGCAAAAAGAGTTAGCAGTAGTTTTCTTTTATGCTTAAATTATCTTTGTATATGCATATTAAACCTGTACTTCCAAGGAGAAAATATTTATAGTATAAGTAGGAACTCAAATTCACGTGCACATGCACTTGAACTGATGTTTAGGAATTTTACTTACATTCTCTCAAACAAGTTAGTTAGGCTGATTTCTAGGTGGAAATAATTGTTTTCTTCAATTTATGTGAAATTTACAACCTCTTAGAACAAATTTGGGAGCTCTTTTTTCACTCTAATAAATATAACCCATCATTTTCATATTAATATGGATACATTCATCCTCTTGGAAAAACATAGAAGCTCTTTTACAGTAATAAACATATACTGTTACAAACGGCACCACAATATCAACCTTCGACAAAGAAGCATCCGCAGGTGTAAGCATCCGTCGGTGTAGAACCTGCGGATGCTTCTTTATCGAAGGTTGATGCTCTAATGTAAATCAAAGTTTGATTTAATAGAAAACTAATATGCACTATTTTCGACATAGAGGAAGTAAGAAAGAAGAAACTACTATATTAAATCTAGCACTAAAAACAGTACATGAATTAATATATGAGCACGTCGACCCCATGCCTAGGTTTAAAACATTGTACCCATGTGTGGTGTCAAGTGTATAGTGTCCACCTGTTCTACAGTTCAATCTTGTATAAAATAAAATGAATAAAAGACTGCAAATTTATTGTTTCATCTCCTGAAAAAACAGGGATTTACCAGTTATTAAAGATGCATGGAGTTAAGGTATGTACCTGTTTCTTGAGCAATGACCAGGCATCCTCCTCTTCTAATTTGTCGACGTGGTGGTAGGGAATCATAGCTTTCGTCCCTCGGGCAACTCTTTCATCTCTAGTAGTGATGAGGACTCGGCTACCTCGAGCCACCACATTAGCCAAGGGTGTTTCAAGAACATCGGCCCATGCCTTTTGGCTCCATACATCATCTAGAACCAGCAATAGCTTCTTCCCTGTCAAGGCAGTAGTAAGGATTGGGTGAAGCACAGACAACACCGTTCCACCACCATGTTCTCCTCCAACAAGGGTGATGATTGTCTTGACCAGCTCAACCTTGTCAAAGTTCTTGTTGATGCTCAACCAGACCTTCTTGTGGAACTCGGCCTTCAGGGTTTCATCATTGAAGACCTTCTGCGCAAGAGTGGTCTTACCGATCCCACCGACACCAACAATGGCAACCACCATGATGTTGGGGTTGCCCTCCTTTTCACTCAGCATGATCTCAACGAGTCTTCTTGTGTCTTCTTTAATCTTCTCTCCGACTACACCCAACCGGTCAAATACCCCTGATGTCTCGCTTCTTGGATTGTCAGAACGACAAGCATCCACCCTTGTGCTACAGTCTTCATACGAACAAAGATTGATGAAGCTGAAAGTAGCGCTTCGCTCCTTAATGGTGTCAAGCCTCTTGTTGAGCACCTTGATGCGGGTGCCGATGTCATGGGCATGGGCGGGATTTCGCATGAAGAAGAGCAAGGGGTTGAAGCGCCCCAAGTCGAGAGTAGAGGGACCACATTCCATGGCCTTGAGCTGGCACAGGTCGAGGATGTCGGCAGCTTCGTACATGGCACGCTTGAGCTGTCCAACCCACTCTTGCACGCTCTTGTCTGTGATGTTTCTCCTATCAGCGTCGGCTAGGAAGTTCTTCAGATCCCTAAGCTTGATGTCCATCGTGTCGATCTCGTCTTCGACTCCAAGCAGCATGTGCACCTCCTCGTTCACCATCTCCGTCAGCATATCTTGCACATAGGATGCAAAAGCATCCAGGACCATCGCCATTTTTGCTGCGGGCTCCTGTAACAAAGATAAACGAACATATCATACCCACCACTCGTTGCAGCTAATTAAAGATTACCATAAAAAAGGAAAGGAAATGGTAGCACTGGAATGGTAACATGATTACACGAGGAACAAAATAGCAAGTCTAAGCCACCTAGATCGATAGATGCAAGCAACGTCGGCTAAAACAGAGGGATCTAAAATTACCTTCAAGATAGATGGATGATGGGTCCTGCTCTGGAGCAACTTGTACTGCTAAAGGGCAAACAAGTACAGGGTCCTGTACATCTATGACCCAAAGGGAAATAAGTTCTGTAACTTTATGCTCTTCTCTGTAATTATACTAACTCCAGGATCGTGAACTTGATCCTACCACACGCTATATGTTGGTTGTTGGGTAGTCTTGCTTAGTCTCTATAATTACTAACTCGTACATCGTGAACTGATCCATCCACGTGATGTTTCCACAAATGACGCTAGATCTAATCTAAACGGGTTAATATTGTCAGAACTGGCAGAAAGTCAAATGTGCTCGTGATATGTGCTGCATGTGACCGACACCGGAAGATGAGCTGCACTAGCTTTAATTAAGTACATATCGTCAGGGCATACACCATGTAGGTGTGAATAGTTCATCAGATTGATCTCTTAGATGGTCAATGGAACAATTGATTGCTGAAGCATTCACCAGAAAAATTGTAAGTGGAGAGGATTATCTAATACCCTGAAGTAGAGATGCTGATTGCTGAAGCATTCACCAGAAAAATTGTAAGTGGAGTTTATTACTACTCTTAGCTGCACCTAGCTAGATATTCTCTTTAGCACGCACTCCAGTCAAGCATAGGCTTGTATGTCTGTTTTTTAACCCATCAGTAACCAAAAGGTTCATTGTTTAAAGAAAATTCAAAATTTTATTTTCAAAATATGAGAGTTGTTGACAGCTACAAAGTTTGTTTCAATACATATATCTGAAGTTTTTTTTTGTGTAATCCCCTTATGCATTTTTCCAGCTTAATATTTATATGTAGCCAGCCTTTTATGAATAAACTATTCTTTCTTCGATTTAGTTTTCTCTCCAAGTAACATTGCAGCCATAAGTTTAGACCTGAACAGTAAGCATCTAAAAAAGATTCTAAATCAGTAAGACTGCAATGAATACTTGAGGAATCAATTAATAAAATGTGGAAGCTGAGAATATTGCAGTGGATATACAGTAAAACTGAGAAACAAGAATACATATTGTCTTCACATTCCTTGCCTCGTTTTTGTCTGTAATTTTGCAAGCCAGTGTACCTTACTACCTTTGACCACTGAAGTGAAACATCAAACATCAAAGGAGATGTATTCCCCGAGGATAAAAAAAATTCAGTTTACCTGCTAATTCGTATGGGCGATTTCGGTTCCCAAAGAGTCCGAGATTAAGTAGGGCAGTAATGAGGAGGCGGCAGCGCGTCGGGGAGGTGCTGGCCTGCGGCGGTGGCGACGGCCGGCCGCAAGGGGACGGCTGAATGCCCACCGCCTCTGCAATGTCCGCCTCCCCCTCCTTGCCCTCGATGAAGGAGGTCCCGGAGACTCTCGAGCAGATCGAGCCGGACAAGGGAGGCGACAGGAGCGCGCCGTGCTCACCACCGGCAGCAGCGACGGGCGCCGCCATTCTTGGTCAAGGCTACCGGCGGCGGCCACGCAACTGAGGCGGGGTGGTCCCTGATCGGCCGTCGGAGTTACGATGCTGTGATTCTTCTGAACATGGCCTAATTAAACTAGTAAACATGTCCCGTGCTTCGTAACGGGCGAGAAAAATAAATTAATTTTTCGATTAAATACAATGGTGTTACTCGATTATTTTTGAAATTCGATCGACTCTTGTAACCCTACCCTCAGTTGGCTCGTTTTCCATTATCTACTGTAACAAAGCACACGTGGCGGATAACCCGAATCGTAACGGTCAAATTTAATTCTCTATATATAATTTAGAGAGTGCACACGACGGTGGAGGCAGTGCCAACGCGACGGCGACTCGTCGACGCCGTTGCGCCCACCCGACGATGGCCTGGTGGCCGCGCTTTGATTTTGGTTCCAATTTTATTGGTGTACTGAATCTATAAAGATAATGTATTTCTAAATACCCCATTGTAATAAATCCAGACAATAGGAGACTTGAATCGATTGTTATGTAGTGCATCAATCTCGTCTCTGCTACTCTGCTTCTAGTACAACACCATTGCCACTTTCAGACTCAGTCATGTACATGACCTTGCAACATTGAGTCAGCTTGAATGAGCCAGTAGCGCTTAGGCTGCAAGGTCGCCATTACATCGAGCAGCACCGAGGCCGCCTGGTCGTCCTCGTGTCAGGGCAGCGCCGAGGCCGCCGGGTCGCCATTGCATCGGGGCAGCGCGGCCGTCAGGTCTCCGTCGCGTGGGGCAGACCGGGTCTCCGTCGCGTGAGGGCAGATCCGCCGGCCAACGAGATGCGGTTTCGTGGTGGACGCCGCCAGCACGTGGTGGAGCTCAGCTTGGGGTCTCGGCCGTGTCCGTCGTCAGCGCCACCACCTACACATCCAGCGAGCTCACCTTGGTCACTCTTGCTCGCAGCGGCGGCGTGGCCGGGAAGAAGTACCTAATTCTCTCCCCTCGATCCACACCAAGGAAACACCGGGCGGCAGGCTCTCGGCGCACCCGTCCCCCCACCGTCGGCTCTATGCGCAGGTCCGCCGCACCGGGGACGAGCAGAGCCGCCACACCGCGCCATGGAGGAGCGAGGTCCCCTCCGGCAGCGGGGGTCGGGCGAGCAAGGAGGCCCGGGGCGTCACTCGCGCTGGGTTGTGCTACAGCCTACAGGGGAGCTGTGGCCTCCGGTGGTGATGGAAGGGCGTCGTGGACACAGGGGAGAAGAGAGAACGCGTGAGGGAGGGGAGGAGAAAGAAAAATTAAACCGGTCGTTTCACTTGGCGGTGGCAAAAGCTATAATATCTCCCAATTCATAGGGGTAAATTTGGAAATTAGAAAAACGGACTATCACCTCCTCAAGCCGTATTATATAGTAGAGATTAGTACGCTGATTTTTGTCTGAGTGTAAAATGTACTCCCTCCAATGTCTTAACTTTGTTCAAATATCTTAACTTTTTTCAAATATGCATCTATCGTTGTGACAACTTTGTATATACGGAGGAGGAAACAAAAGAGAAATCTTGTAACATTCTAAGCATCTGGAAATACATAAGGTAGTTATATTCTAGAAACGCTTCGGTACACACGTGAGTCAACGCGTCTCCTCCTTTCTCAGCGGCGGCTGAGTCAGAGCCACGGCCAGCGGCGGAGGCGAGCTCGAAACTTAATTTGGTGGGTGCAGGGGTGCAGGGTCACCGGCGTTGGAGAAGATAGGCGGGGTTAGAGGGATGGCCTAGTGGTGCCGAAGGAGGAGCTTGGTGCAGGGCGGCGAGGCAGACGGCGGTTCAGCCGGCGATGGCTGCGGCGGGTCATCTTCTTCTGCGTCGAGTCAGGGATGGTTGCGGCGGCGGAATCGTGCGAGCTTATCGCTCACTCGCACGCGATAGCTAGTATCGCCCGTTATATTCGCAAATTCCAGTTTCCAACTGGCCTCCCTCATGGTTTTATGAAGAAACTAGATCGTGGTTTTCTGAGCCTTATTTCTACCACATTGAGGAACTCTTTGTTTGGACCTTTTTTACCTTTCCACAGGAATAAACCACCAACTGAAATAAAAGGGATGACTTCGCTATAGGATTTTCTGAATCCGAAGACCCAATAGGGAGACTAAGAGAAAAACCTATGGAGGGGACGTAGTGTTTTGATTCACAGAAGCATTTATTCCTATTATGGTAAGTGCATTTTAAAATAGCAAAAGATTTTGAAATAAAAATTGCGTGTACCTTTGAACATCTTGTGTTGGCACACAAAGATTCGTGTTTTTTTTGGTGTGTTTTGAATAAAAATAAAAAATTTGGTGCTCAAAATTGACTTTCAATCGAGACTTATTTTTGTCTTCTTACACAAAGGCATACAAATGTCTTTTTTGATGAAACTTTGTGTGCCTAAATAATATGTTAGGAGTTTCATTTCGGCTGCAACCCCTGTAGAGGTTCTTCTTGGCTGGCTGGGACTGATGGATTTTTTTACAAGTATCGCCCCACGCCCAATGCGACTGTCAAAAATGGCCTCCACTGAATTTTTTTCGTCAAAAATGGCCCTGCCGGGAAGACAACGAATCGACACATGTCCTCCCGCCATCTGGAATGGCAGGAAGTCTCCTGCGGGGCGACACGTGGCACATTCTACCGTCTGGAGTGGCAGGAGGTGGTGGGGTCAGCACGACGAGACGCAGACGTACTGGTGATCAGTGCCAAGTGACTTCCCGTCACTTTATTGGTACGACGGGAGGAGACTTTCCGCCCCTTGGCATGGCGGGAAGTTGTAATGGCGGGAGGACACATGTCGCTTCGCTCTCTTCCAGTCAGGGCCATTTTTGACAAAAAGATTCGAAGGGGGCCATTTTTGACAATTGCATTGGATATGGGGCTATATTTGTAAAGATAAGCATTTAGTGTGCTCCTGATCAAGAAGAAAATGATGGTTGGATGCTTTTGCTGGCCTACTAGGGGAGAAAAACGTGACAGTAACATGCCTGCAAAGCGAATTTATACTTTTGGTGTAATAGTTCAGCATATACTATGTGTTTCTAATAGTTTAGTTTTCGGCTTAATTACTTTTGCGTGCAAATCTGCATAGATTTTTACCTTCATGAGAGTGGATCTATATATTTTGTTTGTGTAGGGTCCTTGAGTTCGAAGTAAAAATTATAACTCTGTACCTAGGCAGATTTTTGAGGTTCGACATTTTGCTTTTCTGTAAGGGATTGTGGATATTTTCGTTGGGAGGGTGTGCTTTTGTCATGCATTTAAATGTGCATTATTTCTTCATTGCACTTCTAAATAACAAATGGACCTGCGGCATGCAGAAAAAAACGAAAAATAAACAAAACAATTTTGTCAAAGGAAAAAATACATGTTTGTGCAACGGTAACAAATAACGCGCGCAAGATCCTTCTAGTATATCCTAAACAAGTCATATTTTCATTACAGTTTGCATTCAGGTAAAACAAATTTGTGATCAAAGAAGGAGAAATGAGGCGATAGCACAAATTACATATTGTTAACTATTATTCTCGACTCCGTCATATAAGAGGAAAAATAGCACTTTGATATATCTAATTCAGTAAGCAATAGCTTTCTTCAACTTACATTTATGGAAAAAATCTATTGTTCTTCGGATAAAAAACATATTTATATTTTTTGGATGTCCAATTTTTATTTTGCCCGAAATTACAAAACAATGATAAAGAAAAATGAAATGTGCATCCTCAAACAAAAAAGTTCAAATATAATCAATTTATTTGTTTCTCTAAATTACTGGACTAAGGCTCTCTTTAAACAAAGATACTCTTGTAAGACAATCAGTGGTTTCCTGCCGAATCGTCGTTTCTCGTCCAAAATTTAGGATGGTTTCTAGAGTTTCAGACATAGGATCATAGGCGACCACCTTCCACTTGGACGTGGCAATGAAGATCACCTTCCTGTTTCCAACAGAATCACCAATAACTCTGATATGCAATGGCTCAGCCAGGTCATCTCTTCCAACATACTGTTGCGCCGCAAAATTGATGCGATGCTCCAGCGACCAGCACCCACCACCATTGTTGTAGCTCCAGATCTCCAGCTGATTAGAATTACGTCGAAGGTCCCGGACCATGCATAGCCTGCCACCGAGCTCCGTCAGGTGCGCCATTCCTTTGTCGTCCCAGTCGAAAGGCGGTGGCCGAACCCAGGAGCTGAAAGTCTCGTCGGCGAAAGAGAATGATAGCACCGCCGCCGCATGCCTGCCTGTGGCGGGGTTGTAGGTCGGGTTGATGATTGGCGAAGAAAAAAAGTTGGGGTTGACGAGCCAGTGAAGGAACCCGTCCGCCAACACTGGCGCCATGTTGTTCAAGCTCACCGTGAGCAGTGCGGCCCCAGCAAGCGTGGATGGTAGGGTGCCGCCGTCAGCGGCAGTGGAGGACGGCAGCCTCCAGCGGGGGTCAGCTGGTCCCTTGCCGAGTGTGTACAACTCGCACTGGATCCTAAATCTGTCTTGGGGGCGCTCGGCACCATTGAACAGCCGCACCACCTTGTGCTCCTTGGCCCGGACGTCGAACCCTAGGCCCGCAGTCGACGGAAAAATCCCAGCTCGCGGCGGCAGCAAGGTCACGGCTGCTCGCGTGGCGGCGTTGAAGACGTGGTAGCGTTGTGTCAAAGGGTCGTGCAAGAGGGCGAGCAGCAGTCTGCCGTCGCCAGTGCTCGATCACCTCGTTAGATTACGAGGCCAAGGGGAGGAACATCAGTTGGGCTGCTGGCTTCGTGGTTGTCGGCTCGGCAAGCTTCGTCCACGCCGCGCGGGACTCCTCGGAGGACAGCAGCGCAGCCCAGCGGCGGCACACGGCGCTGAAACGGAGGATGGATTTCACGGGCACGCGCAGGAGCACCTCCGTCTCCATCTCCTCCGGCAGCACGGACAAGGCGGTGGTCGCCATCCTCCGTTTGTTGCTCGGCGAGGGCTTTTTTCCGCGTTGGTTAGGAGATTGGATTAGGTCAATTTGTACTGTATTTGGTAGTCAGCCCAGCCTTTCAAAAACTTACACACCCGTGACGGTCACCAACTCCACTTCACCTCCACCACACGTTTGCTTTGCCACGCCATTAACTGCCACGTAAAAAAAGGGCAGCCGGGCAGAATAAACAACCGTAGAAATTCGTATTGAAGCAAACGGAGCTTGGCTCTGATGGTTGGGTTCCCTGTGGTGGAACCAGCCCACCCAGGTTCAAGTCCTAGACTTGGCATGGGCGTTTGCATTTACCTGGATTTATTCCAGGATTATCCGGCGCTATTCTTTCAGTGGTAGGTGACGTGCCCGTCAACAGCGAGGCGCCTGTGGTGACTTCGTCAACCTCAAGATCTGCCGGCTCAGTCCTTCAGAGGTGCTCATAGGGGTAGGGTGTGCGTGCGTGCGTTCATAGGGGTGAGTGTATGTGCGTATTTGTGAGCGTCTGTGTTGTACTGTGTTCTCAAAAAAAAAAAAATTCGTATTGAAACCCGGCGGTCAATCAATCCGGCAGCAGTCCGTGCACGTACGTGTCAAAAAAAAAATACCGATCCGTGTGTGCTGACTAATTAACCATATCTGAAGATGTCGAAATATAGCTTGGGTTGTTGCTTTATAAACATACGATGTCAAATTATAGCTTTGTATCGAATTACATTTTAAGAAAAAAAAAGGAAAACGGAATATTATCTCTATCTCTTTCTACACATGTGAATTTTATGTGTGTATCGCGTTATTTTCATGTGCGGCAAGAAAACAACTTGAGAGTATAGAATTGTTGCACTAGCCAGTTATATGAAAAGTCTGGACTGATGGAAAGAGCACACTCTGTATATTTATATTTAACACTCCCCTCATGTCTAGCCTATTTTATTCCTTAGCGTGTGATTGGTGCAGACCGTTGGATTTTTTCTTTTTTTTATAATCTGCGTGAGTGAGGTCTCGAACTCGACACCTATTGGCTCTGATACCATATAGAATTATTGCACTAACTAGCTATACCAAAAGTCCGAACTGATGGAAAAGGTTTAGTCTGTATATTTATATTTAACAGAGAGGAGTAGCAATCGCACGAGCATTCAGCTAGTTGTAACAACGATTGTTATCATCTAATTAAACTAGCATCTAACTGGTAGGTTTGATAGCGTTGCACTATCATCGGTGACATAGCCTATGAAGGAGAGGCTCTCCCTCGCAAACATAATGGGCTATAACATATTACAAGCAGAGTCTGACTCTCTTGAGACTATTGAGGCTTGTATGGGGGGAAGAAATTAAACTTGGTGGAACGAGTCAGCAACAATTTTTGAGGATTGTGTGGATTTAGTGGCATATCGATTGGTAATATATATTTTAGTCATTGTCCGAGGGAAGCAAATAGTGTAGCTCATGGACTAGCTAGAATTTGTTATCGAAATAAAGTTTCATGTAATTGGGTCGATGAAGCCCCTAGTTTTCTGCTCAATAAAATTTTAAACGATGTAATTTTATATGATAATTAATAAAGTTTGCAGCAGAATCCTGCTGCTTACCTCAACAAAAAAAAGTAGCATACATATGACTCTATAGTCTATACTAGTGTATTGACTTAAAATGACACTGTACCGGTGGAAATGAGTGTATTGACTTGTACAATTCAATTTATCCTTATATAGCCAACATATCACTCTATACCAGTGGAAAATGTAATTTCGACGTGTTTATGTTTTATTTATTTTTTACGTACATGATAGAAAATAAGAAGACTTGTAATGAAAATAAGAATTTTTGATGTTCATTCATTTTCATACGAGCTATATAACGGACAATGGAAAATACGAGCACAAAAGGATGAAAATTTGTCACACCATATACAGTGAGATCTAATTCGCTCTGTCACCATAACAAACTCATATAGTTATACCATTATTAAAAAAAGACAGATGCTTGAATTCGTAAGTTCAGAGCGTGGAATTGATTATGGCGGGGTGCAGCAGCTTGCCCGTCTCCAGCTCAAACTTGTCCATGGTGTGGGCGGGCAGGGAAATGGTGACGAGGATGCCCTTCTCACCCTTGGCGTTCCTGGCCGCGATGAGGCAGCTGCAAATACCAGCGACGTCCGCATTTCCGCCGTACACGGGACTGCCCCACCCGAAGTCCAGCTCACTGAACCCGGCCTTGGTCACGTCGGAGGCAACGTATGTGTGCAGGCGCGAGAAGCACGGCGGGCCCGACCGCCCGCGCTGCACCAGCAGGTCCGCCACTGACCTCATGTCTCCATGTCCACCTCCTCCTTGGCCTCGTTCACCAGTCGCACCGCGTAGCTCAGAGGCCTGGCGCACAGCTCGCCGGCGGTTGATACGGCCACGGGAAACGCTATGGCGTTGCCGTAGTAGCCCTTTGGGATCGTGCTCTGCGGCTTTCCCTTGACGTTGACGATGGAGATGTACCGCATCTCCTTGTCAGCGCCAGGGGCCAGCGCCGCGGTGCGGCACCTCCACAGATAGCCCATCAGGACCTCGAACGTGGTTGCGCGCTTCCGGAGGCCCGGCGCCAGGTATGACCGGATGGAGGCCACCTCCTTGGCTCCGAAGAAGAAAGAGCGCACCACCGTGTCATCGACCGGCAGCACCATGGTGTCCTCTACCTCGTCGTACTCCCGGTGCGCGAACAAAGAACACGGCGGCGGGTTGCGTGCCTCCAGCAGCTCGCGCTCCCACACTGGCTTCACCGACGGAGCAACGGCGCCCCGTGCCAGTTCAGCCACGGCCAACAAGAACTGCATCAGCCCGGGGCATCCGCCATCGTGTGCATCAGCCGGACGGCCAGGATGAATCCTCCGCACGACAACCGTGTCACCTGCACGAGACACACACGGTTAGTAACGCATGCACCGAACGCGCTTGCATATAATACCTATATATGCCATGCATGACAACTCGTTTTGCACCTGGGGGGTCATTTTGCATTCGTGTTTCAGGAAAATGAAGCGTTACCTGTAAGAGGAGAAGCGGGGTGCCCAGTACTTGGGATGACCCGGGGACGTCGAAGCGGAGCTCATCGAGGCCTGTGAAGGGTGGCTGCGGGGTGTCGCCGAAGTACTCGAGCCCGATGTCGGCGTCAGCCTCGATGAACAGAACACCTTCTCCGGTGCAGTCGACGGCGAGCTTACGCCCCGGGAGTTCAATATGCCGTCCGGCGAACGGGTAATAATGCACAAGAGCCCTCGCCACAGCGTCCCGGATCACCGCGACAGGGTCTGTACCGCTCATGGAAGCGTCGTGACCGTAGAACTGGATGACCGGGTCTGCCTCCGCAGACAGTTTTGGTCATCGATGTCCGAGAGCCGCTTCAGCTCCCGCGGCGTCGGCCCTGCTGGTGCCAACAGCTCCGCCGGCTTCCTTCGCACGGTGAACATCAACGGCGCGGAGGAGGCCATGTGCGATGATTCTCAGCTAATGCACACCAAGTAAGGTGAGGTGATGGATGGAGAAATGCGGTAGTGCTATGACGCTATATATAGACCAACGTTTTGACCATTTGCGGCAACCGGATTTACCTTCTAGTCACGCACACCTTGATATAGACAAGTACACGGCTACGCATTGACAGTGATCAGATTGCCGGCAAGTGGGATCTTTCTTATGTTGACTATTAATAATGCACACTTTGTCCTCGAAGCAAACGAACATGACTGTTCTACATATAGTACGTACCCCCCTGGTCAAATAGGTACCTGAGTAAGTAAATTAATACCTTTTAAGATTTACTAAATTATGTAAATAATATGAAGGCCTGATATCAAATCAATATCCATATCCATAGATTCACCGCAACATATATTTCCGTTTCTTATATCTTAATTGTTGATAATCCATTTCATATATTTCCGTTTTCAGATAAGCTCAACTAAATAGTTGTGTAGTTTATGAGAAATTGACAAATTTATTTGTGAATCATGACCATGCATGAGCTAATGAGTTGATGACTTCTCTGCACGTGTAAGACTATCACCCTATATATATAGGCTATAAAATTGACATATTCCGGTCAGATCTTAGACCATAATAAGTTATGTTATATGTTTCCCATATTTGGACGGTTATGAATCCTATAGTCCATAGAATCTGTGTTGATTAGTAAATTCTGAGCTAATGGGTCAATGTCACATGTCTCGTATTGTACTTGGCATGAATGCTGCTGCACGTGTAGTTTGATTTGATTTGGTCATTTCTGAGTTAATTAGAGTTACAGCGTAGACCGACCAACATATTCTCTTCAGATAATGTTTACGGTTCATATAATGCTAGCTATAGTTATAAATTTTGAGTCACTACTAAGGAGATGACTTTGGGAGCAGGCTTGCTTGCTCTCTTATAGTCCACGACGTTGAGTTATTTCAGCCAGTTTACCAGCTGATGGCGACTTCTAGAGCCCAAATGTTCATTGTTTGAATTGTATCTGCGCCGTTTTGTTTTGCTTGTATATCTGAATACATGAACCTTGCACTACTTTTCTTGTGTTTCTCTGAATGTTACGGCAGACTGAGCCTGCCACAACACTTTCCAGGAAAGAAGGGAATGCTATTTTTACCTACTTATTCAATGATCAAAGAAGTACAATTTATTGATATGTTTAAATCACTACGTCATTAACTCTTCTTCACACACACTATCCAGAGCGCACTTGTTTACCAGAGCACTCCCCGAAAAATCTGGCCGGCGGCCGGCGCCCCCTCGCCGTGTGGCTGCGGCACCAGAGTCGAAGAACGAACGATGACAGCAAGAACAGAGTGATGAGGTGGCGCGGAAGAAGAATTACTAGCTGCTTGTACTAGTTGCAAACAAAAGGAATGGCCACTTCTATCTATCTGCACAAGAGGGCAGAAAATACAAAATGACAGTAAAGCTTAGCTGGGTTGTAGTTTTAGTATACCTCAATGAATGGCTCAGAAAATTCAAAACACCCGAGCAGCCCGCGCATAATCTGAACTATGAACATGGTCCTGTCGTTCTAGCCGAGCTGCTGGTTGCCGACGCCGAGGCAAATTGTCGTGGCCACGCTGGGTTGTGGGGGCAAGGAGACGTGGAGAGGGCGTATGAGTGCTGTGCCCTGGGACACTTAGAGAGAGATGGACTTGTTCTTTTCATACATATACATCATATGTACTGTATTACTGTATATATAATTATATATGTTTTTTTTGTCAAAACCTAATTTGGGTATGCATTTGAATACCCTTGAACTGAACTTGGCCCGCCCCTGAATATGGGTGAAGCTTTCTCGATGGGCCTCTCAGTCCAGCTTGCTGTCTGGGATGCCTATCGAAAATTATCCAACCGGATAGGCCCGCTGACCTTATTTTTAGATCAAAGGCATTGTCCAGTTTTAAATTAATAAAGCAGCATAGAATCGTAGCAGGCCCATGACCGAAGTCAGCACTTGAGAACAAAAGCTCACAACGAGCGCAAATGAAGTCTTACACTAAGGTAGAACAACATAAAAACGACATACAGCGGGCGCAGGGTTGCGTAGGTGTCTCGGCGGTGGATCTGTGTAGTCGACGGAGCTGTGAGACGACCATGTCGACGATGGGGTGTTCGTTATTAGGCTTGGAGAGTGGCTTCACTGCTACATAAGAAAACCAAGTTTAAAGAAACAATCAGCAGGTTGACGTGGTACAACACCTTCGATAGCAAGCTTATTTCAAAAGTTCCAGAGCGCCCAGCAAGAGGCAGAGAAAAGCAGCCAAATAAACTTGTGATGTTTGTTGTTAAGAGAAAGCATGATCAACCAGCACTGGTCAAAGTTTTGAGGCTTCCATTGAACAACAAAGAATTGGCGGAAACCACTCCACACAAAAGAGGCTAGAGCACAAAAGAAGAAAATGCGGTTTGTGTTCTCCTAGTGGCCACATAGGGCACATTTTCTATCCGACGGGCCGTGTCGAAGGAGGAGTTGGTCTCCAGCTGGCAAAAGGCATGTAGCCAATTACCAGAGAAAGATTTTGATCTTGAGGGCGGTTTTATCTATCCAGAAGAAGCTAGAGACCGGTCTATCATGGACTTGCATCATTTTTGCAAAATTTGCCTGAGGTTTTTAGAGCCCCGACCTCTCTCAAGATATCCAGTTACCGTGTGTTTCTCGGTTAACTTTGTGTCTTGGTCCTCCAGACACCAACACGCAGGTGTCTCACTCGAGAATCGAGGCTACGTGCCGTTGCGGAAGCAAGCTAGTTTTCTCAATTTCTCTTCGAGTACATAGACATCTACCTCACACGACAGTTGTCTTCCATGACAGAGTCAGCACTATATACATGTCCATAGATCCCGGTTTAAGGCCAACATACTAAACATATCGAGTTTGACCTAGTACGTACGCTTCGTTCAATCTTGTTGCGCGTGTATTGTCACTGTTTTAGATTCGGTTGTGCCCTTCCATACTGTGTGCATGTAGATTTGCATGTAATCAAACAATGTGGTTAGAATTTGTAGTTGATTGTTTCCTTGTATATCTTGTAGTCTCCCATATAGTACGAGACGACAGCAATGCTAGGATTGTGATCAATGAATCGATTCTTTAACCCCGTATCAGTAAAACAGCATGCATAAGTGATGACCCACGACATAAGCGAAATTAATCAAGGTATAAGTAAGAGGAAAACATGATGCTCGTTCGATCTAGGGTTTCGTTATACACACGAAAAACATTTGAAGATTTCTTACATCTTCAAAAAAAAAAAGTACATTAAATGGAATCACATATGCCTGGCTGGCTTGCCATACCCATCCCCATGGATCTTTATTATTACCACGCAACTTTATTATTGTTAGCACCCGCTTATCGAACTGTACATGTACGAGATCATCTTGTCCCGACAGCTTGTGGATCTCGAGCTACGGCTAGTGCAGAAACTTTTGATCAAAGGTTCCCCTTGCGTGGAACGTGGGGGCCGTTGTACGCCAGCGCTAAGGTTGCCCCGTTGAGCGACAAGAGCGCGAGAGGCAGCGCCAGTACTTCGGCCCGTGGAGCTTCCCGCATCAAGCGCCTGCATCAAAATCATAGCACGAGGGTTACTAAATTATCGTCATAGGGAACTCGCAGATAACGATCGTATATATTTATGTACTCGCAGAGGATGATATACGCTGTGTGTTCTTGACGCGTGGCAGCAGCCCCTGTCGTGTACGCTCGGATGCACCTGTCCGCCGCCCGATGGATGTCGACCTGGGCCATGGTGGTGGCTTGGCCGGCGGTGAGTCGCCGGCTGATCGTCGGCAGCAGCAGCAGCTGACGGAGTGCCCCCGCCGTGGCCATTATGCGTCGCTCTTTCGAACAAGATGATCTTCTTCTTCCCCTAGATCGTCGGCTGCCAGATTAACGGGTCATACGATGGGTCTCGATCGAGTCTCGACTGGTTCATCGAAGCTTTATGTAATACGGAGTACTACCACTACGTGGCCATCAAGAGTCGGACTCCGCTGCTGCACGCCTGCACCACGGCTCCGAACCCAACACGAATCCACCGACTGGCCTGCTTCTGTTGCCCAGCAACTTTTCTTAGCTCTGGCCGGCAACAGGTTGGGCGTTGAGATCGACGCTCAGGATCCAAGTTCGAGGATCCACCGGTCAGCATTTACACCCACGTTTCCTCTCCGTCAGATTCTCGTCCTCTCACCGTCGCCGGCCACCGGACGCCATCCGCCTCACCCGCGCCAACATCCTCGCAGGCACATACCCTTCACTGAGTCTCCAGGTATCAAATCAGTAGAAGCGTATTCTGTTCGGTCACAGTCACTAGTTTATAGAGACGTCTCTCTTCTTCTCTAAATCGAAATAACGACACTCTTCGATGACTTCTGTGGAATGCACTTAACAGTAATATATAGTAGCATCTATGATTGAATAAGATTACTACTGGCCCAAACAACTGGCATAAAAACATACTGGACTCAACTCCTGCCAGACATAGCACTTGCAAATTTCTTCAGTTTACATCAACTGATGGATGAAAATCTTAACACTGTCGATGTTAACAAAACGTCAATTAGTGATTACCCAACAACTGTCTTTGCCAAATAGATGACATACGATTATTTTGTTTTTTTAAATTAAAAAATGAGCTTGAACTTATGTCGCATGGAGCGTCATATTTGCTTCTAGAGTCATGCATTCAAGGCTCCAACCAGCAGGATTAAGGCCTCCCTTTTACCTGATCAAACCAAGGTTTTAATTATATCACAACATGCACCACATATCAAGAATTTTCATCTCCATGCGAAGTGTAGCTTCTGCTAACTTAACTAACCAAATCTATTAAATGTAACATTCTCATCAAAGAGATGAACAAAGAACACAACTGTGATATTGTTGGAATTAATGGAGGGAATAGCTAAGACTTGCAGCACAATTGCTAGCACCAGTACCTACAATGAAGCTGGAAGATGTACCTAGCATTGCCTCTCTTCATCTTCTCTTCTTGTCTGCACTTATTGTTCCTTGCCTTTGTCCCACCAACCTGATGAAAGTACTTCTAAGTCCTCTGCATCCACCAAACAGCTGACGGATGGTAAATAGAAAGCAATTAGTGCAGACAGCACCAAACGAGCAAACTAAAATGTAGGATCAGTTGTGTTAACTCACCTCCCGATCGACGCGAATGGCATGCCGGTCCACATGTATTGTGACAACATATCCCTCGCCCTCTCAGCATCCTCACATGCCAACTGGCGCACTTCATCACAGTAATTCAGCTCCTCAATGCTACGCATTGCTGCATCACCCTCCATATATATGACAATGTTATGCAACATGGAGCAGGCATACACTGCATGAGTTAGATTCTCCTCATTGAATGGGCACGACATCTGCACCTGCAGGAATTTCCATGTGTCTTGGAACCTTGCCAGCGCCTTGGTCGCTTGAGTTGTGGCTGCAGAGTGTCTCCTATTGAACTCCGCCTTGGGGTCTGATAGCTCTTCGTCCTGGTAAGGTGTGAGTAGCCACGGAAGAAGAAGGTAACCTGCATCACCAATTATGTACTCCCCGACTTCTGATCCATCTAATGCTACCTTCAGCTTGCTGCCATTCAGGCAAACACCCTTCTCACACTCCTTGAAGAGGACAGCATCCTGCAAAATCTTTGAACAGTTCATGCTACCTTTCCATTCCAACCAAATATCCATGAATCTCATCTCTGGATCAAGGACGGCTCGCAATAGAATGTTGTCATTCTTCTTGTGTTCCCAGTTTTGTTCAAATGGGATGTGTGTTGAACATATAACACCGCAGCAATTATGCATACTGTGCATCCTACCAAACATGGATTTGATCTTATCCATTTTATTGGAGTCTGGCCAGCATATGTGGTGCATTGCTCGCTTGCACACAGCAGCAATGAATCTATCAGTTACTAACTTGATGGTTGACTCATCCACACCAACAGAGGATCCTAAGGCCTCCGATGGCTCACTGGAGTACAACCTTCTCAGAGCAACGACTACTCGATCTTCTAAACACAACACCCTCCCGTCAATAAATGTGTAGCTGCTATTATCTTTGTTGTGGAAATCTCACTAGCAAGGAGCAATCTGCACAGGAGGGAGCTGAGAATTTTCTGGAAACCACACTCACGATCTATTCATTCCCCATCTTACATATACACTCTTCATTTTACATTTTAGCCCTTCTTTATTTTCAATCCTGCAGCTAAGCCCCTACAACACTCCCCCTCAAGATGGGGCAAAAATGTCTAAGAGCCCCATCTTGCCACACAGCTTCGAAAAGGATACAACATTCACACCCTTTGTTAATACATCAGCGAGTTGATCTCCTGTTTTGACAAAGCCTACTTGGAGTTCTCCCTCATCAAGCTTCTCCTTAATGAAATGTCTATCAATTTCAATATGTTTCGTTCTATCATGCTGAATTGGATTGTTTACAATATTGATTGTGGCCTGATTATCACAATAGAGCCTGAGAGATCCTCCTCGGAACAACCGAAGTTCCGTTAACAATAATCGCAGCCATAGTACCTCACATAGACCTGAAGCCATGGATCGCAGTTCTGCTTCCGCTGTGGACCTGGCAACAACACTTTGCTTCTTGCTCCTCCAACTAACTAGATTTCCACCCACAAAGGTGCAATAACCTGAAGTGGATCTCCTATCATCCAAGCATCCGGCCCAATCAGCATCTGTATATCCCGCTACTTCTAAATGACCATGATTTGAAAAGAGAATTCCTTTTCCAGGACAACCCTTGAGATACCGCAGAATTCTGTTGACAACATCTAAATGATTTGTTCGAGGATCATGCATATATCTACTCACCAGGCTTACAGCATATGCAATGTCAGGTCTAGTGTGGGATAGATAGATTAAACGCCCCACAAGTCTTTGATATCTCCCCCTATCAACAGGTTCCCCTGAATTGGCTGTGATACGGAGATTTGGTTCAATTGGCGTGGCAGCAGGTTTACTTCCAAGCATCCCAGTTTCAGCAAGAAGGTCGAGTACATATTTCCTTTGAGAGAGGTAAATACCTTGAGCTCCGTAAGCTACCTCAATTCCCAAGAAGAAGTGAAGGAAGCCAAGATCTTTGACCTCAAAAGACGTCGCCAACATTTTCTTCAAGTTCCTAATCTCCTCGTCATCATTCCCTGTAATCACAATGTCATCCACATATACGACCAAAATGACAGTCTTGCCTTGGTGATGCTTAAAGAAGAGGGTATGGTCCGCATTGCTTTGTTGAAAACCCAAATAGCAGACTTCCTTGCGAAACCTCCCAAACCAAGCCCTTGGCGATTGTTTAAGTCCATAAAGTGATTTCTTTAGTCTGCACACTTTACCCTCTGTCTCAGGCCCATTGAACCCTGGTGGAATTTCCATATATACTTCTTCATTCAGATTTCCATGAAGAAATGCATTCTTCACATCTAGCTGGAATAACTTCCACTTGTTATTTGCTGCCACTGATATTAAAGTCCTTATGGTGCTCATCTTTGCAACTGGGGCGAAGGTTTCATCATAGTCCACCCCATAGGTCTGGCTATAACCTTTTGCCACAAGTCTCGCCTTATATCTCTCTACTTTCCCTTCTGGTGTTTGTTTTATGGTGAACACCCATTTGCAGCCAACTACCTTCTTATTAGCGGGAAGTGAGTGATTACCCATGTATTATTTTTGTCAAGAGCAGCCATCTCCTCTAGCATTGCTTCCCTCCACTTTGGGTTCAGTTTGGCCTCCCGCCAGTCCCGTGGTAGAGGTTCTGCATAGTCCAGCGCTGCAATAAAGGCCTTATAGGATGAACCAACAGTGTCATACGAGACATAGTTAGAAACATTATAAGGATCCAATTTGGAGGGCAACTTTCCAGCATTATGGCGTGGTTGCTTTCTCTGAGCTATAGGCACATCAAGGTCATCATATTGAAGAGAGATGTTACCATTATCTGAGGGCAACCTAGTATCATCAGTTTGACCTTGAGTATCATCACTTTGGTCAACCTGTTGCTCCTGATGTTGTCCATGCGCCTCACCTTCAGGTTCTACTACTTGCGTCAGCTCTTCACTACGCCGTCTTCGTGCATATACTCGAATCTCTTTTTCTTCATTTGGTTTTGGCCATCGGAGCACCTCATTTGACGAGTCACTTTTCTCTCCTTGTCTTTCTTCCTGTTCTATTCCCGCTGGAATTACCCCGATTATCATCTCTCTTGATGTTGATGTATCATCTTCTTCTACCTCATCTCCCCCTGCCTTGCAATCTTCACTTGAGATTTCATTACTCAGCACATCAGGGAATACATCGGTTAAGTCTGTTGGTTCACCGTAAAATGGTACATGCTCCCTAAATACCACATCTGAACTCACAAACATTCTCCTTTCAGAAGGACACCAACACTTATAACCCTTTTGTTTACCGGAATAACCCACAAATACACACTTCAATGCCCTTGGATCGAGTTTTCCAACAGATGGTCTGTAGTCCTTCACAAAGCACACACACCCAAAGACCTTCGGTGGAACCACATATGTTGTCTCACCGGTTAGACACTCTATTGGGCTCTTATATCCAAGTACCCTGGATGGCATTCTATTTATCAAATAAGCAGCTGTCATCACAGCGTCACCCCACAGAAACTTTGGAACATTCATGTCTGTCATTATGCAACGAGTTATCTCCAGTAGATGTCTGTTCTTCCTTTCTGCCAAACCATTCTGCTGAGAAGTACTTGGACAAGTTGTTTGATGAATGATCCCAAAACTGGATAAATACTTATCAAATTCCTTGTTCACATACTCTGTGCCATTGTCGGTACGGAATACTTTCATGCATGCATTATATTGTGTTTTGATCATATTATGAAAATCAACGAAGCATTCGAACACATTATCCTTGTTCCTCAATACATAAACCCAAGTGACTCTAGTACAACAGTCAATGAAGGTAACAAATGAGCGGTAACCATTTAAAGCGGGAACTCCACTAGGACCCCACACATCAGAATGTATAACTTCAAGTGGTGTGTCACTCCGGTTATCAGATGACACATAAGAACTCCTAGTTTGTTTTCCAAATTGGCATGCGTCACATACTAGGTTTTCCTTCTTAACTTTATTATAGAGATTAGGATAGATCTGGCCCAAGGTAGAAAAAGACATGTGCCCCAACCTGCGGTGTTGAAGTAGAAGCTCTTCTAGTGGCGAAGGAGACAGAACGGATGCAACTGAGGGAGAAACCTCCTTGTCCAGGTAATACAAGCCATCCCGCACAGTCCCTGTCCCTAATTCCCTTCCACTTCCAAGTTCCTGAAATATGCATCTGGTTGGAAGAAAGATAGCGGCGCAATTAAGCTCAGTGGTGATGCAACTAATTGACAAAAGATTAATTGGGAACGAGGGAATATGCAGCACTGACGATAGGGTCATGTTTGGACTACATTTAATCTTTCCCGACCCTGCAATACTTTGGACAGAACCATCAGCAAGTGTGACATTCTGTTCTGTAAAATCAGGAGTATAATCATAGAAATCCTTATAAGATCCTGCCATATGTTTAGATGCACCGGAGTCTATTAGCCATCTTACATTGGAGCAATTGTGGCTGTGCAAATCAGATTTACCACCACAGTTTACTTCCTTAAATCTTAGCCATTTTTTCCATTCATCAACCGTCATTTGGACTGTCACAGTGTGTGACAATTCCCCAGCAACCTCAGGGCACACTCTTTCAATTGGTCTTCTACTGAAGTAACTCCCACTTGAACTAGTGATTATTAGCTGCAGCTGCAGTGTGATATCCCCTTTTATACCCATAGAAATCACCAACACCCATCTTGTTCTCCAACAACAGCACAACCTGAGCCTCTCCCACTGCTGCTTTCACCAACAGAGCCTAAAACAAATAGGCTTCCTTCACCTCCTCTGGCCACTCCTGCTTCACCTCCACAGGCTCCAACTCGCCCGCCTTATTTCTGCAGCCTCAGCTCGACCACAAACTTCTCTCCTCCAGTCTCAGCTGCAACCAGGACCCAACTGGCCAACTCCCTGTAGAAAAATCGCTACCACCCACCTTTCGACTACTGCGTGAGCCTCCAATCAACTCCTCCCTTGCAAATCGCAGCTAAAAGACTGCAGCTCCTTCTTCCTGGGCTCCTTCTCTTTTCTTCCCTGTTGGAACAGAGCCGCAGCTCCTTCCTCTTCCTTGACAGGAAGCTTTCCCAGCAATCACCAGTCAACCTGTACAGGAGCAAAGACGCACTTCTCTGCACCCAACATCTGCTGGTCCCCAACCCGCTGCAGCCCCGCTACTTCTCCTGGCCGCACGCCGCTACCACCGAACCTCCGATTCAGGGCAGCAGCACGTCGTGTCTTCACCAGCAGCGTTGCCTCTCCTCCACGGACCGATCGAGCGCTGCCGGCACGGTGGGCTCTGATACCATGTTGTGGAAATCTCACTAGCAAGGAGCAATCTGCACAGGAGGGAGCTGAGAATTTTCTGGAAACCACACTCACGATCTATTCATTCCCCATCTTACATATACACTCTTCATTTTACATTTTAGCCCTTCTTTATTTTCAATCCTGCAGCTAAGCCCCTACAACAATCTTCCATTGACAGCCCAAACACCAAGCTGCAGATGTAGTTAAATGTTTTTCTTGTCATTTTGAGAACAGACTCAAATCTTTGTGCGTCGTCAAAACGAGACAAGGCTCCTGTATGAGTAGAAAGCATAGAAGTGGTTACACAATACATAACTAGCAATGAAAGAGTTTAACCCTGACAGTATTAAAATTAAAATAGTGATGTAGGAGCAGTTATGTTAATTCACCTCCTGGTTCTGATGACCTGCTGGTCAAGAAGTATTGTGACAACATATCCCTCGCCCTCTCAGCATCCTCAGATGCTAAGTGGCGCACTTTCTTACAGTAATCTCCCCGCATAGCACTCGGCATGGCGGCAGCATCCTCCATATCTATGACTATGTTATGCAACATGCAACAAACAGATAGTGTCTTATGTGGACTCTTCGGGTACCATGTATCTCCCTGCAGGTACTCCCAAGTGTCTTTGAACCTTGCCAGTGCCTTCGTTGCACAAGTTGTGGCCGCGGAGTGTCTCCTATTGAACTCCGCCATTGACTCTGAGAGAGCATCCTCCTGGTAAGGTGTGAGTAGCCATGGAAGAAGAGGGTATCCTCCATCACCAATTATGTATTCTCCGACTTCTGATCCATCTAATGCTACCTTCAGCTTGCTGCCATTCAGGCAAACACCCTTTTCGCATTCCTTGAAGAGTGTAGAGTCCTGCAAAAGGCTTAACTGGGTCATGCCATCTAACAAACTGAACGCAGAGTCTATGAATCTCATCTTTGCATCAATCACGAACTGCATCAGAATCCTGTCGTTCTTCTTATGGTCACAGTTTGGTCCATATGGGATGTGAGTTGTACATATAACACCACAACAGCTATGCATATTGTCGATCTTGCCAAACGCAGATTTGATATCAATCATTTTGTTGGAGTCTGGCCACTGGACGTGGTGCATTGCTGGCTCCCACAAAGCATCAATGAACCTCTCCGTTACCAACAAGATGGTTGACTCGTTCACACCAACTGAGGATCCTAGGGCCTCCGTTGGCTCACTCGAGTTCAACCTTCTGAGTGCAACGGCTACTCGATCTTGTAAGGACAGAACCCTCCCGTCAACAAAGGTGTAGCTGTCCGTATCTTTCAGTGTCGGCTTCTTTACCAAGCTGCAGATGTAACCAAAAGTTTCTCTTGTCATTTTGAAGTCTGACTCAAATCTTTGCGTGTCCTCGAAAGAAGATAAGGTTCCTGTATGAGTAGAAAACGTAAAAGTGGTTACACAATCCATAACTAGCAAGGTAAGAGCTTAACTCTGACACAGTATTACAATAGTGAGATCCAGAAATCACATATAAGCTTTATAATTACTAAATGTACCAGTGAGAATACTACTACAGCAGAAAAACTTGTGTTTAGCAGCATGAGCATTGGTCATATATTAGCCTTTTTTTGGGGGGGGCAACAAATATCCATTACAAAATGATAAAAACTAGTTGTCTATTTTCCGTAGAGAAAATCGTCATATTTTCTAATTTTCTGGAGGTTAACCTGTACTACTGTATCAATTTAGTAGCATATGTGCGCAAACGTGAGTATACGGAGTCTAGGGCAACATGGGGAGATGGTGGCATCAAATCCCACAAATCAGCTATATATAGTATAAATTTCCCTACGGATCAAAGAAAAATTCCATTATCAGCTCTTTCTTCATCAATCCCTACGGATCGATCAAGCAATAGACACGCAGAGATTTATCTTAACAATCAAATATCAAGGCTGCATTAAAGGCAACAGAATATAGGGAAGTCAAAATGAAACCTTAGAATGAAAGTAAGAAAACAGAGAGAACAAATGAAATAAACAAAAAACTGAAATATCAAGATGAACAAGCAGTGTTTATTTACCTCTGGACATGAAAGAGCGGCTGGCATTTGTCTCCAACTTGTAGGGGTTAGCTGTGTACAATACATACCATTTCTTTGGATTATCTCCTTCCTGTGCATATGCCTTGACGTGCTCAACATGGCTGAACTTGTCCCACTCAGGGCCAGATTGCCCTGCGGCTATTGAAGTGAGCAGCGCTAGGCTGCAGTATACCTCCAAATGTGTTGGGTTTATACTTCTCATGTACTCTGGGAGTGTCTCCGTGTCAACATCCTTGAAAAAGAGCCTCTGCAGTGCAGAAACACCCTCCACCACCTTCAGCTTTGGACAGGTGGATATGGTAAGCTTTTGCAGCCTGGGGAGATTAGTGATCCTCTCCAGGTTAAGGTCTAAAATAACAAGCAGCTCAACCAGAAAACCAAACTTCTCTACAGAGACGAGACCGTGAACATTTTCTGCAAATAATTCTTTCAAAGTCCTTACTTGGGAGGCAAGGCCAGGAGGAAGACACCTCAATTCGCAGTTCTTTAGCATAAGCGTCTCTAAGACGGGAAAGGCCTGCACTTGCTCCTCCCACTCCCACTCCTCCCATTGTACCAGTCCTATTAAGGTCATATTGCGCAATCTCGGAAATGCAGCCACTATCGAAGAAGGACTCCGGTGATGGTAGGAGTGTAGGAATTCTGGTCCAATACGCTTGATGGCTGGAGCACGCAGGATCTGAATGAACTCCAAAGAAGGGAGTTGACACAAGGCATCAGGAAGTTGTGTGCAGCAAGCAAGGTCTTCCATCAACAGATTCCTCAAGCTCCTGAGAGGCAGGAATGACGATGATATCATCCAACTCGGGAGCCGTCGGCCAAAATATCCATTGATGGCAAGAAGATCTAACTTGGGTGGAGGGCATAGGTCATCAAACACCTTCTCGATTTGTTGTTGTTTTTCCTTATCCCTCAGTCTACTACCACATGATAAGAATAGGTCAAGAAGATGCACCTTCTCACTGAGCTTTGCCTTTTTTGCATACGACGAACCAGATACATTCTCCAATCCACGTAATCCAAGATACTTGAGGCGATAGAGAGGACCCAACTCTTCCAAACTACACCAAGCACCCTCTACACAGGCAGGAAACCCACGTACTATCTCCAGATTTGCTAGAGCACAGAACCCCCTAGGAATGCCCATTATACTTGTTTCACAGAAGTCAAGATACCTTAGCTGCAATAAGTTTACAATGCTATCTGGAAGTTTCACAATTTTTTTTGCATCCTCTAAGGCTAATGTGCTGCAAGAATTTCACTTTTCCAATGCTATCTGGCAGACTAGATATATCAGAGTTATGCAAGGACAAGTATCTCAGGTGCTTGAGCTTATGCAACATTTCAACTAATGCCATAACATGTGGAGAATCTATATGTAAAGATCGTAGGCATGGAAAATGAGCCAACGAATCAGCAGGCTTGATCTTTATTTGGCCAACTGATATTAGAGTTCTTAGTTCCGTTTGTGATTGTAAAGAACTCCAATCTAACCCATCTGATTCTGATTCTTCGCTTTCTAGAGATAACAAAGAACTCCGGTATTTTCCGCGAAAACTCCGGCATTGATAGATAGAAGAGTTATTTAGCCCATCTGATTCTGATTCTTTGCTTTCTACAGATAACCGACGAAATTTATGTGCATTGAGTTTATTAACAATACTAGTTTCTCCATTGACTGCTAGTGCCTCATCTCTTGCCACAAACTGAGCAAATGAGCGAATTACATCATGCATCTTGCAAAGCCTTTGATCAGTGTGCACTAAATCTGGCTCTATAAGGTTCCTCACTATCAACTCCTTATAGTACTTTCTTCCTAATTCTCGCAAGTCACCTGATGCTCCATTAATAAATCCTTCACTAATCCACATGCCAATTATATCTTCTCTATAAAACAACGTGGTTTCAGGGAGAAGGGAGTAGAATAGAAAGCATTGTTTTATGCAAGAAGGCAAATCTTCGTAGCTTAAATATACCGCACGGTTTATGTCTTCGGGCATTTCAGATGTTGACCATATTGAATCATCCAAGACCATCTCCCACTCATGCTTTTGATTGTCCTTCTGACACAAGAGTCCTCCCATTACTTTGACAGCAAGAGGCAAACCATCACATTTTGATACAATTTGCAAGCCAGTATCCTTGAGCATATCAATCTCACGTCCATCTGTTTCACTTGAGAGAATCTATAGAAAGTTTAAAGCATTAATCAATCAGTAAGGAGTGGTATGTCATAACATGAAAATAAATCTTGTTAGCAGCTAGGTCAATTCAGTTTTACTTTATCATAGGCTCGCTAAAAGAAACTAGTGAAAGAATCAATGTATAATACAAACTGAATTGTTAAGTGAATCAGTTGGTAACCAGGACGTTGGTGTCAATAAGGATATTTAGGTACTACTAGTAATAATGTAGGTGCAATAAATAATATAATCAGATGAATTGATAAATAATTGGAGGCTTTTAAAATATATGCTATTAAGCGTCTTTTAAAATTGTTCATGCTGTGATGTCCAACATCATTAGAGCGAATTGAGCCATTTAACTTAGATGGTTTGACGGCTACTTAGATCAGATCATTCAGGTTCAACACAACTCAGGCATCTATATTACTAGTATTAATCAGGATACCTGGCACGTGAAATATTTTGTTCTAGCTTAGATAATTGTTGTTTTAGTAGTTTTTTTTTACTGGACATCAAAAGTTGTTTTGTTGTACCATGTAAACAATATCTAGTTCTATGGATACATTTTTGTTTCAGATATGAGGATCTTTTGTTCTAGCTGACCAGCTTTATAATTCATAGTTTTCTTCATTTTAAATAACATCAAAATTTATTCCGTGGAAGAGGCGTTTTGACCCATCCTATAGGATTTTTTGTTGTAGTCCACTACTTCTTTTGTTCTAACATATACAAATACATGTTATGTCCTAGTGAGCAATTTCTCATGTTGCCTTACGATATGTTAAGTTAACATAATTCTTTTGTTACGTCAATATCAACATTTTTTTCTAACTCCCTAACATATTTTATTCCATATTATTTTGAAAAATGTCTACAATGAGCAACAGTTTGGTTCATGAACATATATGTGTTCCATAGTGGAGGTTATTTCTTAAGGACTAGATTTTTATTCTGTCGTACAACTCAAAAATATCGTGCATAAGTTATGTTTAATTATAATATATTCTTTTGTTCCACAAGAACTTCTAATTTTTCAATTTTCCCTCATCCTTTTCATATACTAATAAGCCCTTGTTTGCAATATATCAACGAAATTACAATGGTCTTTATTTTCAAACTACATGGCAAATTAACTGCATAACATTTAATTAAGAACAGAGATGTGGATATTTTAAGATCGACAAAGTCATCATATTCGACTCACTGACTGAAAGGATTTTCCGCATGTGGTGGGGCACAAAGGATATCTAACTTGAGATCTAATCCCTGGTGGGCCAACCTGGATTTGACGCCTCGTAGGGTGGAGGTACACAACCATCTCCACTAGCCACTCGTTCTCATTTGTTGTTCTGATACTAAGAGCATCTCCAGCCGTTGTGCCCCCCCAGGGCCCAAAACGGCGCTATTTTTGGGCCGCCGCGGCGCGAAACTGGATCCTGGGGGGGCGCGTTTACCAGTCGTGTCCAGACCCAAGTTTCCGCCCAAAAATTCAAAAAATGGCGCAAACTCATTCATATTTAAAAAGAAGGCGAGTTCATTCATATTGGCGCAAACTCGTCGAGATTACATTGCAGAAATTTAAACTAAAACTTAAAAACATTTTTATTCGGCCCAACGCGACTAGTTGAGGCCCAGGCTCGCACGGATCGCCTGGCTGTAGTCGCCGTCGTCGTCGTCGGAGCCGTCGTCGCCGCCGGGGGGCCTGTGCCGTCGTCGCCGTGCTGCAGCTTGCTCAGCAGCAGAGCCTGCTGCAAGGCGTCGTCCTCCTCGTCGCTCGGGTCGAGCTTGTTGTACTCGATCTCCGACGCCATGGGAGGAGGTGGGATGCGGCTGCGGCGGCCCCCATTGGCCGCGGCGGCCCGCTGGCGCTCCTCCGCGCGCATGCGCTCCAGCTCGGTGAGTGCTGCACGCTGGCGTTCCAGCTCCACCTCCGCATAGGAACGGAGGCTCTAGTCCTCGGCCCAATCCGGCATCGCCGGCTGGACGGTGTTGAAGGACGCCTCCTCCGCCTCCTTCAGACCGGGCCATTCCTCCTCCTGCTCCGGCTCCTGCTTGGGCTCCTTCTTGGGCCTGACGAGGCGCTGGAGGAAGGAGCGAGGAGGAGACGCCGCGTGGCGCTGGGAGGAGCCGCGCGGTGTGCCGATGCGCAGGGCGCCACTGCGCACGGGGGCAGGGCGCCCGGAGTTGAGGGAGGGAGGCGTCACAGAGTGGGGGGCGTACCAGGAAGAAGATGGCGCAGTTCGCGCGCCGGAGGAGGAGGAGGTTCCCGACGACGAGGTCGACACGCCCATCCGCCGCGGGGTCCAGGTCGACCTTCGTGGCGACATCTCCAGGCGAGGCTGGTTCCCGCCGGCGATGTACTCCATCACGTTGTCGAGGGTGCGTCCCTCGCCGCTCCACCACCGCTTGCGCCCGCCGCGGTTATGGCGGCCCTCCACTTGGCCGTTGTTGCCGCGGTCGTTGAGGTCCTCTTCATGGCGGCGCTGGAAGTACGCCGTCCAAAAGGCGGAGTTGCCCTCCGTCCTCCAGCGCGGGTCCGCGGCCTGCTCCGCCGTCAGGCCCTCGCGGACTTCGTCTATGGCGTATTCGAACTCGGCGCCTACAGGGACGGGAGGCACGGGGATGCCACCCGTGCTGAGCGCCCACGCTGCCTGGCCGCCGGAGGCGCCAGGGACGCGCATGTCCGGCGGGCACGGGTACCTGCACCAGTACAGGGCCCATGCCTCGTTCTTGCGGAGGCTGCGGCGGCCATAGCCGTTAGCGGCGGCGCCGTTGTCGGCCATTGCTGCTGGCGAGGCGAGGGATGGAGGAGAGGGAGAGCAGAAGGGACGGCGAGGGGCTGGCGAGAGGGAGGGAGGCGAGAGCTGGTGTGGAGGGACGGCGAGGGGCGGGGGATTTTATAGCGCGACGCGGCCAGGCGAAGGGGCGCTGGTGGCGCGCCATTACTGCGCCGCGTGGCCTTCGATTGGACGTCGAAGCGACGCGCGCCGGCCACGCCATTACTCCGGCAGCCTTTGACCGGCGCGTTCACTGGCCGCTGGCCACGCCATTAACTCCGGCAGCCTTTGACCGGCGCGGGAGCCGAGAGGATGAGGACGCGGCCGTTCACGGGCGGTTCTGTTCACGGGCGCCATTAACTCCGGCAGCCTTTCTCCCGCGTCACTGACAGCGCTGGCCCGCGTCGCCTTTCCCGCCATTTCGCCCCCAGGCCGAACCCAGTGGGCTGGGTTTCGCCTGGGTGCGCCGGCGCTATTTTCCGCCGAAATGGCGCTAACTGGGCTTCTGGGGGGGCGAGTGGTGCGAAAACGGCGCTATTTGGCCGGCGCGGCGCCAAAAAGGCCTCCTGGGGCTGGAGATGCCCTAACACAAGCTTCTTTCTTTGCCTATTAGCTACAAACATCTAGTTTGTTTGCTTGGCGGCGCATTGTGTTTGCCTTAGGCCATGGATGTCAATATGGCAAGTAGGCAAATCAAAACAAATGCAAGGCAGACCTCCCGAGTGGCTGCCGCGAACGACCGGGAGGAAACCGTAGCCACCGCCGCTGCCAGGCCTCACCCATCTCCTCCTCTCCCCTCGTCGCCGAAGAGGGCGGTGCGGGGAAAAGCCCTAGCGACATGGACGATGGTGTGGTCGTCTCTACTCTCTACTGTGGAGCGCGATGCGGGGGGTTATCTTCGGCGAGATCTCGGCGCTGGATGACTCGGTTCAGGCAGAGGCGAGGGTTTCAGATGGCTGCCAAGGAGCGTTTGGTGTTGGGCGTGTGAGGGTTTGTCGGTCGCAGATTCTTCGGCCAACGTGCAGTGGTTCTTGGCTGCGGCCAATTTCGGGTACGTTGTTGTGCTGCTGGGCGTGTGAGGGTTTGTCGGTTGAAGATTCTCCGGCCGACGTGCTGTGGTTCTCGGTTGTGGCCATCTGCGAGGATGACGCCGGCTACATTGTTGTGGTATCAGAGGTGGTTGATTCTCGCTGCTCGCAGCGAGGTGGAGTAAGTTGCGAAAGTGTGCGGTAGCAAGAGGTGCGGCTCGATGAGGATGCTGCGTGGCAGCGGAAGAACTGGCTGGCTCGAGGTGTGGACTGTCTTGCTGTCGCGCACGGTGTGTGGGAAGCCCTGCCACTGATGTTGGCAGCACCCGCGATTAGCGGGTGACACCATCGGCACGACAAAAATGAGCGGACTGGTTGCACGTCTCGACGATGTGGAGGTCTGAAAGAGCATGGTGCCCCCATGTGTGGTTTTGGTAATTAATGACAATCCTTATGGCCTAATGTTTGCTTTGAGCATATTGCAAGTATGTCTTGAAGAATAGAATACCGTGGATATTCATGCTCATCTTCAAGACATCATCATTGATCAAGAAAGAAGAAAAGATACAAAGTTGATCAAGGCTAAGTGGAAAGGATGGATTCAAGTGATCAACACACAAAGCTACATGTTGTACCATGTGGGATCTTGTGATCCAATGGAATGGTAAGCAATTGTCTATATAGCTTTGTGAACTAACCCATATATATGTGTGTGAAGTATCTATGTGGGGTTAGGTATCTTCCCATGGGCGTGCATCAAAAGGAAGGTTCCATATAGCCCATGGTGGATGACGTCAAGCGGTGGTCGTCATCAAGATAATGGTCAAGTGAAAATGTGCCTAAAAGTGGCTCTCCCATATTGTGTATGGGGGAGTATTTCACAAGTCTTCATCAAGCGGAGCGCAATCAAGAAAGGTGATCCAACTTGAGGTGATCAAGATCGTCATCTTCTAGCTCAAGTGGATCGCGCAAGGCAAAGGTATGACCTTGATAGGGTTTCTATTTTACCGGTCTCATGATGTTAGTGAGAGACCGGATTATAGGATAGATGCCACACTTTCAAGAGGGGCTCTCGAATGAGTAACTTGATCGTATCGTTCGGAGAGAGCTCAAACCTTTGCATACTTGGCATCATCTTTGTTGGTTCCTATTTGGCTTTTATCTTTGTGAGGTTTTGGTGCTTGTCGTGATCTTCATGACAAGCCCAAGTTCTTCGAAAACGGTTTTTGGTTTGAAAACTTGTTGCGTTTTCGTGTTGGAAATATTATCGGTTTATCCGTGAGAAAAGTTCCACACCTTCCCATGTGTGTCAACTTAACTCTATTTATGGTTCTTAATATTTTGTAGGCCTTCTCCTCGTCGTTACCTTTCCAACAAAATTGGTTTCACCTAATTTGGAGCTTCCATGCAAAAGTTATTGCCGTTTTGGTGTTCGCCTTTTTTGCTGTTTTACCTGGCGGCGGTAGTACCGCTGGAACTAGCGGTAGTACCGCCAGCCGGTACCGCCAGCGGGTACCGTCGTTTCGTCGTTCGGAGCTTTTCTTCCGGTACCGCCAGCGGTACCGCCGGCGGTACCAACTGGTACCAGGGGCGTGGGTTCGGAGAAGTTTTGGTCAGTCGTTGACTGGCCAGGAGGCTGCGTTGTAGAACCCAGCGGTAGTACTGCCTATCCCAGCGGTACTACCGCTGGGCTCGAGAACTGCAGCCAACGTTTGGATTCGTGGGGAACCTTTTTAAGGGGTCTTCTTCCCCAATGGTTCCCCAACTCTTCTTGCAAGTTTTGCTCTCCATTGTTGTTCTCCAAAAGCTTGCTTTCTCTCAATCCCTCCAATGATTCTTGCTCATTCTTGAGGGAAACAAGAGAGGAGATCTAGATCTACATCTCCACCAATCAATCTCTCCTCTAAGTGAGGGGAGCATATTGGATCTAGATCTTGGGATTCATTTGTTGCTTCCTTGCTCTTCCTCTCATCTTCCTCCATAGCATTAGTTGCTTTGGTGGGATTTGAGAGTGAATTGCTTTGAGCACTTTTGTGTTCTTGCCATTGCATTAGGTGCATCGGTTTGAGTTCTCCACGGTGATTCGTGGAGTGAAGTTTGAGAAGCTCATTACTCTTTGTGGTTCTCGTTGCCTCGTGGGTTAGTTGTAACCCTAGGAGGCCTTTGTGAGTTTCGGAGCTAACTTGTTGCGAGCTCCGGGACATTGTTGGGAGGCTCCAACTCATTGTGGAGTTCCCGACCTTTGTGTATCGGTTTGGTCAACGCCTTCAAGTCGACCTCATAGTGGAACGAGCCAATCCCTCACGGGTGAAGCTCACGGAGAATAGGGTGAGCACATCGTGCTATTGGAGTGCCTAGGAGGCTCCACACCCCTCCAACGTAGACGTACTTCCATTGGGAAGGAACTACGGGAAACATCTCCTCGTGTCCACTTTGCGGTTACTTCTATACCCAAACCTTTACTTATGCATTTACCTTTGTGATAGCCATCGAGCTTGAAGTTATCTATTTGCTATCACTTAGTTGTTAATCTTGCTTAGCATAAGTTGTTGGTGCACATAGGTGAACCTAGCTTGTTTAGGTTTTGTGCTTGATAAATTAAACGCTAGTTTTATTCCGCATTTATTCAAGCCTAAACCGTAATTATTTTAAAACGCCTATTCACCCCCCCTCTAGGCGACATCCTCGTTCTTTCAATTGGTATCAGAGCCAGGCTCTCTTTTATTAGGCTTCACCGCCTTGAGAGTAAAGATGTCGTTTAGAGACTTAGCAAATGATCCCACTTTCATATTCGATGGCACAAATTATGATGTTTGGAAAATTCGCATGCTTAATCTTTTTCGGGTGTATGGCCCAAAAATGGAGAGAATTGTAGATATGGATTTTCCTCCTCCAAAGGATCTCCAAAAGTTATCTTTAGAGGATGAGGAAAACTCTTATCTCAATTCTCTAGTATCTCATGCTATTGTTGGTGTTTTGAGCAATGTAGTTCTTGAGTCAATCATGCCTTTTCGGAATGCTCATGATTTATGGACAAAGCTTCAAGACAAATATGATGTGTCCAATATTATTGAGGATGATTGTTCTCCCTCCACTTCCGGGCGTGATGAGTTCTCAACTTCCTCTACTTCACCAACATGTGGTAAGCCACAACCTAATGAGATGGTGAGTAGTGCTAGACTTTGCAACAATGATAGTAAACTTACTATTGATGATTCTTTGCCTCAACATTGTTGCAATGATCTACCTTTGGACTTAAACACATCTAGCACCATTCATGCTTTACATGCTTGTGTTGATAGTCCTTGCATATCATGTGGAAATTGTTTGTCTAAATCTCATGATGATATGCTTGCTTTATCTTGTTGCCATACTACAAATGCGTGTGTTTCCTCTATTCCGTTGGTCACTAACATTGTAGAGGAAACCCAACTTCCTATGGAACAAGATGTGTACTTGAGTGGTGCCTCAAGTAATGTTTCATCTTCATCGACCATCTTTTGCCTTATGGCTAAGGAGTCAAAGGTATCTCCTACTTTGAACCCCATTAAATCTAAAGATGATGATAATAATGAAGAGAATGATATTGTTGATTCTCTAAATAAGAAAGGTGAAATTGTCTTTCTTGCTTTGAGTAAAATAAAAATGCTCGCTCTAACTTCATGGAAATCATGGCTAATGCTATTGAGGTCAATAAACTTATTTATGAGCATGAGGACACCATTGTGGAAATGGAAGGTCGTGAGCAAGGCTACACCGATGAGATCGGGGATCTTTCTATTGCTCTTAATGAAGAGCAAGAGCGTAGAAGGATCCTTGAGGAAAAACTTTGTAGTCTTGAGGAATCTTATAGTTTAGACTTTTCTAAATTAAGAGAAGATCATGCTCTTGCTCTTTCTAATGTCCTCAAATCTAAAAATGATGATGCTTGTGCTACTAACTCTACTTATTGTGAAGCATCCATATTAAAGGAGAATGTTGAGCTAAGGGCTCAACTTGAGTTGCTAACAAGCAATTATAGGAAATTGGAAGAAAGTCATGAAAAGCTCTCGAGCTCTCATAATGATCTTCTAGTCTCCCATGATCGGCTAAAGTTAGCTCATGAGGCTACTTCAACTAAGGTAACATCTTGTGAGCCTCATGTGGACAATGGCACAACTTCTACTCAAAATGTTATATTGCCATGTGCTAGTCCTAGTAGTTCATCCACTCATGATATTTCTACATCTTGTGATGAATTACTTTCCATGCCTTGTTGCTCTAACAATGAAGCATCTACTTCCTCTAGTACTTGTGTTGAAACTAACCATGTAGAGGAAATCAAAGAGCTCAAGGCGCAAGTCACTTCTTTGAAGAAAGACTTGGAAAAGCGTCATGTTGGGAAGTCGGCACTTGACAATATGTTGAGTGTGCAAAAATCTCCCAATGACAAGAGTGGACTTGGATTCAACTCCGATGTTAAGAAGAAGTCCAACATTAAGAAGAAGCACAAGACCATCAAGAAGAAGGGCCTAGAACAAGTAAAAGATTCGGCCAAGATTGTTTGCTTCAAGTGCAAGATTGAAGGGCATCATGTGAGATCTTGCCCAATGAAGAAGAAGCATTTAAGTGAGAAGCAACAAGGGAAGCGGCCTCAAGTTCATACTCAAGTATCCAACGTTGAAGAAAGGCCACTTCCCAAGGAGAATCAAGCTAAAGCTTCTCAAGTTGAGAAATCAACTAAGAAGAAAGGTGGAAGTAGATGTTGCTATCTATGTCGCGAGAAGGGACATCTTGCTTCTTCATGCACTAACGGTACCTTATCCAACCCAATCATAATTGATGATGTTTACTCTCTTGAGAAGGATAAGGTTGGCAATGTGTTTGCCAAATTTGTTGGTACTCAAAGTGGTGTCAAGAAAAGAACCATTTGGGTGGCCAAGCCTATTGTGACTAACCTCTTAGGACCCAACTTGGTTGGGGACCAACAAGCTAAAACTTGATCAATAGGTGTTGTGGAGGGCGTTTGGAGACTTGGCTACATTATGAAGAATTAAGGGATCTTCATCAATCATATTTCCCAAGCCAAGTCATTTGGATTTTCATATCTCTATCTTATATCCAACGTGCCTCCTTGCGGTAACGTGTATTTAAATTATATATACATTGAAAGTTGCTTGCCCCTTGCATGTGTTTGGTTTTGTACCTTGCATGTGTTTGACTATGATGTGCCTACCACTTACCTATCTTGAGTAATCTAGTGTGTGTATGTTGGTTTGCACATCATGGTTGTGTGTGTTTGTGTTGAGCCTCTATTGCTTCTTGTTTTATCTTAATTGGCTCTTGTGATAGTTTAATGGACTTTCCCATTTTGGGGGAGTGATATGCTTTCGGCACGTCACAATCCTAAAAATGTGTATACATGAGGAATACCACTTAGTGTTGATATATCAATATTATCTAGTCTCTATGTGGTATGTCATGCTCATGAGAAATTCGAATTCTAAATGTCCATTAACTATCTCTATTTGGTTTTTTTTGCCTCTTGTTGAAAACAAATGGATTATCACATTATGGGGGAGTAATAAGCATTGTGCATATTACGAACCTAGAAAATGTGAACAAGTGAGGTTTTGCCACTTAGAATTGATATTGTAAATTATCTTGTTCCTATGTGGCATGTTTCTCAAACAAGTTCCATATTTGCCTATTCGCTCTTGTTTTGAGAATATGATCTTGAATATCTTTGTCATTTACCACCGAGAATTATCTCCATACATTACTTGTCTTTACAAGTGATAATCTTATTTGTGGTAAAGTATATTGATCATATTTACTTTGGCTTTGCTCTTAATTGCCTTATTTATTGCCAAGGATTAGTTTTGATCAAACTTTCTTTTGTCTTCCTTGACCTTTGGATCCTCTTGCTCTACTCATGTTGTTTTGTGTTTTCCTTAAAATAGAAAAGCCGTGATCCCATTCTTGTGCATTTACATTCAAAGTCACACTTCTAAGATAATGCACTATTCTTGGGGGAGCTATCCTATTTTGAGTAGAACACCATCTTTTAAATTGGTATTGGATCTTATTGCTTTTCTTGAACATGACTAGTGTTTGAATAATATATTGGAGTGTGATGATCCCATTTGTGTGCATTTTGCATTCCAATGCAAGATCATAAATAATGCACAAATCTTGGGGGAGCTATCCTATATGCTTTAGAACATTATTTGTCTTCAATTGCTACTTGATCTATTTTAAATTGGTGTTTGAGCCCGATGACATGTCTCGTGGAAAGACAAACCTTTTTGTCTTGGTACTTTGTGCCATCATAGAAAGTGTAGAGGGTTTGGTCTATTTGTTGGAATCTTTCTCTCTTTGGGAGTTAGTTATCTCATTCCTTGATATATCTTTCATTTGGTATCTCTTCTTTGGTATCTTTCTCAATCATGTGTTGATTTGGGTTTTGATATAATTTGGACAATTCTCTTGCATGTCACACTTTGGTGTGCCTTCTTGGTATTCTTTGTATTTTGTCCAAATTGTGTCTTCTTTTGGTTCTTGAAGGTCTTGACATGCATATTTACTTCATGTATATATTATGGCATGTTTACTTTCTTTGATCCAATATATCGGGTAAACTCCACCGAATCCTAAATCGGCTAAGATGTGCATGAAATTCAATTTCATATCCATATGCACATATTCATGTGGAGTTTGTCCTTGTATTGTAGTTTCCTAACTACTTCGGACCCAATATGTTTGGGGACCATTTTGTACTTGAATTGTGTTTTAGGTACTTCGGAGATGCATTGGATGCCTTGTCTCATTCATAAGGAAGGTGCTCTCACCATGTTTTTGAAGCCAAGCTATGATGATGATGATTGCTAAATCTTCTACATCACCAATGCCATCTCGGTAACAAGTATCTACCTCATGCATACATTTCTTGCATTCAACCTTGTGTAGGTTGCATCTTGGCATGATTTCTTTTGTTCCTTGTGATACTTGTTTCCTTCTCAAAGCATCCCAACTATCACTTTTCCCTTGTGGATATTTGTGATGCCTTTGATGCGTTTGTGTTGGAAGTCTATTTATATCCTTTAAGATAAATTTGAGCTATGTGCTATGCTTTTAAGCAAAGATCTTAATGGTGTATATATGACTTCCTCTTGGGTATCATGTTCTTCTCTTTAGTAACTATTTTGTGTGTACATGTTTCTTTGTGGATGTATATCATATGATTGTTATCTACTTAGAAATCTATACACATGAGAAATGTTACATCGCAAATTGATATCCTATTTCCTTGGTGTCCACCTCTCTATTTTTTTTGGATCTTTTGGTGGCTCCGGAAAATATTTGCCTTATGAGTGCTTGCCCTATTTTATTGGATCTTGTGCACTCATTTTTGTCGGTTGTGTGTGTTGAAATGACATGCTTTGCTCCTTGCTTATCATTCCTTTGAGACTATGGTGATGCTCAATGCTCACCTATGATGTACTCTTATAAAAGGCTTTGCTATGTCACACACATCATTTGGTTGAGCCTAAATCTTTTAAATGTTCTCGCATTTGGATATTTTGTCGGTCTTCTATTTGATGCTCAACCATATGATTGTTGCAAGTGTTATGCCTTGTTTTATACATTCTCTCTTGCACATGTTTTGTGTTTCAAAGGATTATGGGGGAGTGATGATTCCATCTTTGTGTATGTGGTACTCAAATACACAATTTCTAAATAGTACATGATATTGGGGAGCTCCTCTATTTTCTCTCGAAACATTGTTTTGTTCAAATCATAAAATCTTTTGTTCAATTGGATTTGGGTTCTTTGATTGCATGTTTCATTCGTTGATACCCTTTTCACCATATCATCCTTTTGCAATCTTTGGATCCTCAATATAATTTGATCTCCCTCAATCTATTCGTCATTGAATATGTGCATTTGATTTCACTCATATCTTGAGAAATGCATACTTTATGGGGGAGCTCTTATTATATTGGCCTTCTAAAAATTTCACCCATTTCGGCAATGGATGCCAATGGGGGAGAAGTTTAGAGGGTTTAAGGGAATTTGGTTTATGCTTTGGTTTCGTTCTTAAGCATTTGCCTTTCATGCTCATGCATCCTTGCTTATTCCTTTGCATGGTTGCTTAATTCATTATATAAACCCTCGTAAAAGGGATTGTCATCAATTACCAAAATGGGGGAGATTGAAAGAGCATGGTGCCCCCATGTGTGGTTTTGGTAATTAATGACAATCCTTATGGCCTAATGTTTGCTTTGAGCATATTGCAAGTATGTCTTGAAGAATAGAATACCGTGGATATTCATGCTCATCTTCAAGACATCATCATTGATCAAGAAAGAAGAAAAGATACAAAGTTGATCAAGGCTAAGTGGAAAGGATGGATTCAAGTGATCAACACACAAAGCTACATGTTGTACCATGTGGGATCTTGTGATCCAATGGAATGGTAAGCAATTGTCTATATAGCTTTGTGAACTAACCCATATATATGTGTGTGGAGTATCTATGTGGGGTTAGGTATCTTCCCATGGGCGTGCATCAAAAGGAAGGTTCCATATAGCCCATGGTGGATGACGTCAAGCGGTGGTCGTCATCAAGATAATGGTCAAGTGAAGATGTGCCTAAAAGTGGCTCTCCCATATTGTGTATGGGGGAGCATTTCACAAGTCTTCATCAAGCGGAGCGCAATCAAGAAAGGTGATCCAACTTGAGGTGATCAAGATCGTCATCTTCTAGCTCAAGTGGATCGCGCAAGGCAAAGGTATGACCTTGATAGGGTTTCTATTTTACCGGTCTCATGATGTTAGTGAGAGACCGGATTATAGGATAGATGCCACACTTTCAAGAGGGGCTCTCGAATGAGTAACTTGATCGTATCGTTCGGAGAGAGCTCAAACCTTTGCATACTTGGCATCATCTTTGTTGGTTCCTATTTGGCTTTTATCTTTGTGAGGTTTTGGTGCTTGTCGTGATCTTCATGACAAGCCCAAGTTCTTCGAAAACGGTTTTTGGTTTGAAAACTTGTTGCGTTTTCGTGTTGGAAATATTATTGGTTTATCCGTGAGAAAAGTTCCACACCTTCCCATGTGTGCCAACTTAACTCTATTTATGGTTCTTAATATTTTGTAGGCCTTCTCCTCGTCGTTACCTTTCCAACAAAATTGGTTTCACCTAATTTGGAGCTTCCATGCAAAAGTTATTGCCGTTTTGGTGTTCGCCTTTTTTGTTGTTTTACCTGGCGGCGGTAGTACCGCTGGAACTAGCGGTAGTACCGCCAGCGGGTACCGTCGTTTCATCGTTCGGAGCTTTTCTTCCGGTACCGCCAGCGGTACCGCCGGCGGTACCAACTGGTACCGGGGGCGTGGGTTCGGAGAAGTTTTTGGTCAGTCGTTGACTGGCCAGGAGGCTGCGTTGTAGAACCCAGCGGTAGTACTGCCTATCCCAGCGGTACTACCGCTGGGCTCGAGAACTGCAGCCAACGGTTGGATTCGTGGGGAACCTTTTTAAGGGGTCTTCTTCCCCAATGGTTCCCCAACTCTTCTTGCAAGTTTTGCTCTCCATTGTTGTTCTTCAAAAGCTTACTTTCTCTCAATCCCTCCAATGATTCTTGCTCATTCTTGAGGGAAACAAGAGAGGAGATCTAGATCCACCACTCCACCAATCAATCTCTCCTCTAAGTGAGGGGAGCATATTGGATCTAGATCTTGGGATTCATTTGTTGCTTCCTTGCTCTTCCTCTCATCTTCCTCCATAGCATTAGTTGCTTTGGTGGGATTTGAGAGTGAATTGCTTTGAGCACTTTGTGTGTTCTTGCCATTGCATTAGGTGCATCGGTTTGAGTTCTCCACGGTGATACGTGGAAGTGAAGTTTGAGAAGCTCATTACTCTTTGTGGTTCTCGTTGCCTCGTGGGTTAGTTGTAACCCTAGGAGGCCTTTGTGAGTTTCGGAAGCCTCAACTTGTTGCGAGGCGGTCCGGGACATTGTTGGGAGGCTCCAACTCATTGTGGAGTTCCCCGACCTTTGTGTATCGGTTTGGTCAACGCCTTCAAGTCGACCTCATAGTGGAACGAGCCAATCCCTCACGGGTGAAGCTCATGGAGAATAGGGTGAGCACATCGGGGCTATTGGAGTGCCTAGGAGGCTCCACACCCCTCCAATGTAGACGTACTTCCATTGGGAAGGAACTACGGGAAACATCTCCTCGTGTCCACTTTGCGGTTACTTCTATACCCAAACCTTTACTTATGCATTTACCTTTGTGATAGCCATCGAGCTTGAAGTTATCTATTTTGCTATCACATAGTTGTTAATCTTGCTTAGCATAAGTTGTTGGTGCACATAGGTGAACCTAGCTCGTTTAGGTTTTGTGCTTGATAAATTAAACGCTAGTTTTATTCCGCATTTATTCAAGCCTAAACCGTAATTATTTTAAAACGCCTATTCACCCCCCCCCCCCCCCCCTCTAGGCGACATCCTCGTTCTTTCAAGGTCCTCGGGTCAGGTTTTTGGTGGCTGCACAACGTGGTGCAACAAAGTTGGTCTGGTCTGTTGCAGGCGTGGCTGGGGGTGTACCTCCAGGCTCCGGTAGGATTTGTGAGTGGTGTTCACGGCGTAGTGGTGAGGTCGAGCGATTTGGATTTCATCATCGGCAAGGAGCAAGGCCTCAGAGTTGGCATGGACTTTGAAGTGGCAGCTCCTTTCTCTGTGGGCTGTCAACTTTGATGGCTTGGGCAGCAGCGACGATGATCCGCTTGGGGCTGTCGTGGAAGGCCAAGCAGCGGCTCTCCGTGGTGCAAGTTTTGGATACATGGGTGGCACCATCCACCAGTCTTGGGCGCAGCCTCACGTTGGCGTGTGGAGGAGGCACTGGAGGTTGGTGGTTCGGTGGAGGAGTAGAGTGGTGGTTCACGAGCTAGACTTGGGCGAAAACCCTCTCTGTCTTCGTTGGTGGTTGTAACCAAGAGACACCATTGTCCATGTTCCCTTCCCTTCTAGGAGGCAACATTGAGGTGAAGCTTTCGTCCCTAATTTGACAAATGCTTCTTGCAACCAAGCATGATATGACATTAGTTGTTAATGTGTAATTGAATAAATGACTATAAGATCAAGAGGACAATTACCTTATATGTTTACTCGCTTTAGCGAAAACAGCTGCCTGTTGAATGTTGCTAGCCGGCATGCCTCCGTATTATTCAACCTAGTTCTTTATTACCTTTTGCTATTCATCTTTTTTGTTGTTTATTTTCATTTTTCTATTCCTATAATTTATTTTATTTGTTCTTCATTTGTTTTTCAATCCTTTTGTATTCTCACTTCAAATTTTAATTGTGTATTTCTTATGTTCGTTTCCCATATCGATTCTTTTAATTTTCTTTATTTCATACTTCTCCATTTTTCTTATTTTGCATTTCGTTATCTGGTTCTCCCTTTTTGTTTTTACCAATAAATAATCTATTGATTAATTTTACAAATATTCAGGCTATAATAAGTTTTATAATAGTCGTATAGATTTGTTGTTCTTTTTAGAGAAACACAATAAACATTCCACAAAACTAACTCGTCATCTGTGTTCACGGACACGTAATTATCAAGAAGTCAATATTTTGTAAACCACGTGAGTAGATTTCATAGATGGCAGAACAAATTGATTAAAAATATGTATAAACTTTTAATTGATCGAAAAAATATTTAGAAGTCACATACACAATTCAGCCGACATACATGAACAATTCCTCATGGAAGTTGAAAGATATTTTTTATGACCTTTTCAATAAATAACATTACTAACAATCAACACAATTTTTAGATGTGACATGAAGAATTAATGTAGAACACCAACACATAAACATTTTTTGACATGCATCAACCTTTCCATAAATCTTGAACATACGCGAACATCTTATTTGACATGCGTAAACAACTAAACTAAAACACAATTTACCGTAATTTCACCAATTCTTAATTTACAAGCACTCAATCATATGGATTTAATTTTTGTTATGAAGGTTATTTTACCGTAATTTCACCAATTCTTATATATGAAATATTGCAATTTCCATGTGCGGCCCGGTTGTCCCTTCTTGACAGCCTAGCCATACAACCGAATGTGGATTTATTGACATCTCGAGGCTCTAGCAGAACACAACTGGTTTTTTTTCCAAGGATTGAGACTGGATTGGTAAGAATGATGGAAGAACAATGATACCTTGCTAGTTTCTTCCATTCATACAACATTCATAAGGATAAATTCATTCTAAAGACTAGCCTAGATCTATTAACTAGTTACTCCAGTGTACAACTATATTCAGTCTAGCATGGAAATTGACACAATTTAGTTGTGTGGGAGCTCGGTTTTCGACCTGATCAGCCCAAATTTGATCTTTAGGTTCGTAACATTGTGCCTTATTTACTCAAAATACATATGGGTGTGTGCATGTGTTGTGGCATAAGTCTAGGGGTCCAGGTGTTGTATGGATCCATCTTGCAATGACAAAGAAATATACATAGAACAATGTGCCAATGATAATACATTTACTCCAAATTAAGCATAGACCTAGCAGTTATTGAAGATGAATGGAGTTTTGTGAAGTACCTGTTTCTTCAGCAATGACCAAGCATCCTTCTCCTCTAATTTTTCGATGTGGTGGTAAGGAAGAGCAGCTTTGAACCCCTGGGCAACTCTTTCATCTCTTGTAGTGACAAGAATCCGGCTACCTCGAGCAACACCATTGGCCAAGGGCCTTTCAAGCACACCACCCCATGCTTCGTGGCTCCATACATCATCCATCACCAGAAATAGCTTCTTCCCAGTCAAGGTACGAGTAAGGATTCGCTGAAGCACGGCCAACACCTTTAAACCACAATGGTCTCCCCCGAGAGTGTGATGATTGTCCTGAGCATCTCGACCTTGTCGAAGTCCTTGTTGATGCTTAACCATATCATCTTGTCAAACTTGGCATTCATGGTTTCGTCATTAAAAACATTCTGAGCAAGAGTAGTTTTACCAATCCCACCAACGCCAACAACGGCAATCACTAGGATGTTGGTATTGCTCTCTTTTTCACTCAACATGATGTCAACCAGCATTTTTGTGTCTTCTTTGATCTTCTCCCCCACTAAACCCGAACGGTCAAACTCCTGTGATATCTCACGACTCGAATTTCCAAAATGAGAGGTCTGCACCTTGCTGCTATGTTCCAGCTCATAGGAACCAAGATTGATGAACCTAAAAGGGGTACTGAGCTCCTTAATGATGTCAAGTCTCTGATTTAGGGCCTTAATGCGGTCACCAATTTCATGGGCATGATGAGGACTCCGCAAGCAAAAAAGCAAGGGGTTGAAGCACCCCACATCTGCAGTGGATGGACAGCGCTCCACAGCCTTGAGTTGGCAGACGTCGAGGATGTCGGCAGCCTCGTACATGGCGCGCTTGAGCTTCCCCACCCATTCTTGCACGCTCTTATCGGTGATGTTTCTCTTATCAGCGTCAGCGAGGAAGTTCTTGAGGTCCCCAAGCTTGACATCTATTTTGTCAATCTCATCTTCAACTCCAAGCAGCATGTGCACCTCTTCTCTCGCCATCTCCCTCAGCATGTTTTGCACGTAGGATGCAAAGGCATCCAGGACCATCGCCATTTTGGTTGTGGTTTTCTGTAACAAAGATAGAGAACGTATCATCTCACTGCTCGTTATAGTTAAATATAACAATCAAACATAAAGGGCAGCACTGGAATGTGATGGCATGCATGAGAAACAACAACAAAAACATAGATGCAAGCAAAGGCAGCTGAGGGATGCAACCAAATTTACCTTCAAGATAGATGGATGTTGGTCCTGCTCTTGGAGCAACTCGTACTGGTGAAGGGGTAATAAGGACGAGGCATTGTACGTATGTATAAGCCAAATGAATTCTCTAAATCTATCATCATACAATATTAATTAAATGCAACTTGTATGTGTCAATAACTGTATGCACGTCTCTGGCACCATCAATATATGTTGGGTACTCTTGCTTAGTCTTCATAACTATATACTAACTAGGCTGCCCAATGTCAACTGATCCATCCACATGCTATTTCCACAAATGAAGCTACATCTAATCTCATCTAACAAATTAGCAGCGCCAGATCGATCAGAAAAGTCATATGTGTACGATGCATGCCGTGTTGAGTCTTGTTAATTTGGATGTGATAGACAGCGAAATGACAACGGAAGATGGGCTGAACTAGCTTTAATCAAGTATAAAATCATCAGGGCATACACAACGCAGGCATGAATCATTCATCAGACCGATTTGTTATTGGGAGGCAGCTAGCTGGTCAACTCTACAGCTGATGTCATCTCTAATAGTATTAAGTAGCCAGCGGTTAGCATCCAGAAAGGGATGCTGAAGCCTTCAACAGAATAAATCATGAAGTGTAGCTTACTAGTACTCTTAGCTGTACCTAGATAAATTCTTTGATTTGTATGAATTATTCTTAACCCGACCCAGCAACATAAAGGCTCATCATTTGAAGTGTTCCTGAAGCCTTTGTTTTCATTTCCTAAAAATGTGAGAGCTGTTGACAAAACGGAAGATGAGCTGAACTAGCTTTAATCAAGTATAAATCATAAGGGCATGCACAACAAAGGCATGAATCGTTCATCAGACCGATCTGTTATTGGCAGGCAGCTACCTGATCAACTCTACAACTGATGTCTCTAATATTAAGTATCCAGAAGTCACCATCCGTCCAGTTGGTAGAGAGGCATACTATTCATTCTTCGAGATAGGGATGCTGAAGACTTCAACAGAATAAATCCTGAGGTGTAGCTTATTAGTACCTTAGTTGTACCTAGACATATTCTTCGATTTGTATGACTTTTTCTTAACCCATCAGCAAGCGAAAGGCTCATCTTTTGAAGTTTTCCTGAAGCTTTTTCTCTTTCTAAAAATGACAGAGCGCTGTTTTCACCTACGTAAATTGTAGAAATTGCATATATCTGTAGGAATCCTCAAGTTTACACACACACACACACATGCCTCAGTCGCTGCTAGCCTGCTACTAAGGGCACGATGGGTTCAGGTAATATCCCTGGATGGGGATCGAAATGTCTCAGTTGCAGCTCAGTGCTAGTGAAATTTGGAGGTACTTATACATACGGGGAAATAAATGTAAGAGTACGCACGGCCTGAATTAGACTGACACTCAGTCATGATCAAAACAAAAGCAGAGATTCCGAACTAGCAAAATTAGGGGTCATGTATAGGGTGAATGGGGCCAACGGGATGTGGATGGAGCCGGATGCGGTGTTACGTACCCGGCGGCGCAGCAGCACGGCTACGGTGGCTGATGGTGTGTCAGGATCTTGCTATGATATGATGAACTAGGACTGGTAAAACAGGGAATTTAGAGGAATTGTAGACAAAAACAGGTAAATTGCTGGATATAAGAAAGGAAAATTGCAGGAAATTAAGGCAGGAAAAGTAAGAACTGGTAGATAAAATTTGGTTTTGATTTCTCTGATTACCAACATGGGATACAAGGATGGCTATATAAAGACCTAGCCAACTAATAGATGCCACATAGGAAATACCTAGAATACCCCCATACTAATAAGACATACTAATAAACCCATACTATCTATTCCCTGACATTCCTCCCTGCTTGAGACCATTGGTCACCAATGGATAATTAAGTTTCTTCAGAAACTTGCATCCATGCTAAGGAGGATTAAATGTGATCAGCCAAAGAGCAATTCCATTGCATTTGATGTCTTCGTGCCAACACAAAAGGTGTAGCTTTTTATATGAGAACCGGTCTATGCCAGGATCCCATATACAAGGCAATATTGGATATGCTTCACGTACACCAAACTTCAGAACACTTATGCTCCCTCCTGTTGTACTCCTTACACTTCCTAGATTCCAAAGCAACTCTTCCTTGTCATTGCTCAGATCACAAGGATGTTGACATGGAGATATATCAGACTTGAGAAATGAGACATCTGGCTTACTGTCGGAGATGTCATATTTGTCGATGAGCACATCTTGCTTCTTGAAATTTATCTCAGAGATCTCATCAGCACAGTGCCTAGTTGCTCCTTGAACAGACATAGTGTGGCGCCCCGACCCGACTGCTATACAGTGATGCTGTGTGTCACCGGTTAAGCGATACAACCGGAGGTTACGGGTTTACCAATCCCCGGCCAAAACCTTTGGCAGGCGTTGCTCGGAATGAATCATCGGCAACGCAACACCCCGATTGATGCCTTAACACAGGCACAACCCTCAATGTATAATAGAGAGATCAAGACTTGTGGAACAACTGGCACATCACAGACTCTACGACCCAAAGCATTATAGTTCAACTCTTATAATAGAGAAAGATAGCAAATATTACAACCAGAGGTCACAGACCCAACAGTACATCATGCGGAAGCGAGATAAGCTGTTCTAAACAACAAGATCCAAATTATGGCCTAAGAGGCCTATAGATAACATTCCCAGCGTCAGCTGTCCCGGAGATGTCCCAAGCTGCCACCTGGGAACCCCAGACTACTCGTCGACATCCACAAAGAACCCACCTTCGAGGTCGGTGAAGTCCTCGTCTGAAACAAAGCAAACGACGTTGAGTTCGACGAACTCGCAAGATTAAATATAGAGCTTTAGCTCGATGAGGCTTTCAAAGTTATATGGCTGTTTTGCATAAAGCTGATTTTATTTATGAAAACATAACTCAATGGCATCGACTAATCAGAATATTTTAAAAGAGGTAAGAAGTACTCTTTCTTTCATCACCTTTCTCAACAACAACCACCATCAATCACTTCACCTGTCTACAAAGGCACCTCCCCGAATCACCCTCGAGGAAGTCAACCTTGCATTCTTGTTAGTACCTTTAGTACTCAGGTTTTAATCATTCCGTTCAAGTTATTCTATGGTCCCTGAATCCGGCACCAAGTTGTCCTTAACCGTGGACACGGCTTTTCGAAAAGATTTACCCTGCAGGGGTGTACAATGTTTACCACGCGTACCGTCCGGCCGATTGCCTGCGCATTAGCTCTCTTCCATGGAAAGCCGGCTGGGTGGGAGCGGCGTCGACTTCTCCCTCGTTAAGGACTTTCCAGGATCATCAGTGGCGGTAGGACTGCCAGGATCACATCACCCCGCCCCACGACCACTCATTTTCCTAACACCACCATCCTCATCTCAGTTCATACCACCATCATCACGCACGCGCAAATGAAAGCCCGAACTAGAGGACCCTGGCTAGCCCCGCTCGAGCTATTTAGTCTATGAGGGTTCCTGCAATTGCATAGGCCTCACGCATGGGTGCACGCTCGGTCTTGGCTCGAAGGGGAGAACTCGCACTTAGGCGGCGAGAACGAGACAACCCACCACATTCCATGTGGCCTCTCATCCCCGCCTTTAAACATGTTATTATATGTCACCACCATTTTCCACCATCATCCGAACATTCCACCACAGTTCCAACAATAGTATATCCACCGGACGACTAAGCATGGCTAAGCATAAACATAGCGGATATAATTACTCAGGCCAACACATCAATCCTAGGGATATTAGGAGGAAACAGGTAATGGCATCGGAAAACATAATGCATCTAATAGGATACTCTAATCCAACCAAATTGACATTTGGAATCGCATGCAATATTATAGTGGAGAAAATATCTGCGGAAAACATAGGAGGAGACATGCTCAGAGGGGGGATTACGCTTGCCTTGTTCAACGGGCTGGTAATACGGGTCGTCAGGGTATTGTGGAGAAACCCCGACTGCTTGATCTATCGATGCATAAGAACACCGGAAAGAACACAATCAAATACCACTCAAGCAAACCAAATGCAATGCTCATACACATGATGTCATGACAAGTTTGATGCACTGAAATTCTTATACCCAATGTAACAATTTAAATGGGGTGCAAAATAATTAAATTGACAAGGGAGAAGAAAGTCCCATATTTGGTTTTAATGCTTTCCTGTGCTATGTATTCATGTAAACATGCATGTAAATGATGCTACTGATTAGGTATTGATTTGCTGAACATTTAGAGCCTTTCAACATCATTTTTGGAATACTTTTGAATTAATCATGAATTTCCAAAGTTGCATTTCAGTACTGCCATTTTTAGTATTTTCAACATACAGAGGATTTAAATTGCTCAATTAAGTCCAAATAAAATATGGAGGTGTAGAGGGTGTCAAGACAAATTTTTAGACACCTCATTTGCTCAATTTGGAATTTCCGAGATAGAGTTATGAATTTTCAAAGTTTGCTCTTTATTCTGCAATTTCTGTAATTAATTTCAGGAGGCAAATTATTTTATGTTAACATGTGTCAAAAATGATAGAAACATTTAGAGCACACTTTTCTGAACATGTGGAAATTTGAATCATCCAATTTGGAGCATTTTTCAATTTGTTATGGCTTTTAGAATTAAAGATTTGAGCTGCAATTCTGTCTTCTTCATTTTCTTATTAAACAGGGAAAACGCCGAAACGTTTTTCACCGCGTGGCTGGCTAGCCACAGCCACTGACTGGTGGGCCAGCGGCCACGCTGGCAGCCACGCGAGCAAGCGCGGGCCCAGCGGCCGGTTTGACTGTGCACGGCGTCGCGGACGCGCGCGACGGTGATCGCCGGCGGTGTCGAGCACGGACCCGGCGAGCTACGGCACGAGGGGATGCTCTACGAGCTGCTACGGACTCGCACGGGCACGGTGAGCAAAACTACGGCGGCGCCGCTACCTATTGGTCGCCGGAGCGACGGAAATCATCCGCGACTTGCGGCGGCCGGCGGCGGTTCAACGGCGAAGCGACGAACGACGGCGAGAGAGTGAGGGAAAAGATGTCCCCGAGGACGGCAGGCTCACCCTAGATGCGTGGGAACCACCGGCGTGGACAGAGGAGGTCGAGGTGGGCGGCAATGGCGCGGCGGAGCTTCGGCCGGCAAGGAAGGAGACGGCGGCGATCTCGCGAACGACGGCTTCCCGCCTTGATTCCTTCAACGAGGATGGAGAGGGAGACGCGGCGGAGCAACTGGTGGTGCTCGATCTACTCCGGGAGGCCTCGGTCGACGGCGAGCTCAACTATGGCTCGGCCATGGCGGAGAGGAAGAAGGAGAGGGAGGGCGGTGGAGTGGTGTCGAGCAGAGGGCACGGGGGGGGCCTGGCGGCTCCTTTAAGCGCGTCGAGGCGCAGGGAGGGGGCCCCGGCATCGCCGTGTCGCCATGGCGCGCGAGGCGGTGCGGCTCGGCCGCGCGGCGTGCGTCGCTACAGAGGAAGACTGTGATTTTGCAAAAACGCCCTCGGCTGCATTTTTCTATTTTCAAGTAAGCCCTTTTCTGTTTCTTTTTAATATCCAGTAGCCTTTCCCGAATTTTATTGAGGCACTTAAACAATTTATAAAAATTTGATAAAAATCATGTAGCCTCCCAACATCATGTAGAAGCGCCCCAAAAATTGGTGTTGCAAAATAAAAAGTTTTGAGCAACTTTTGTTCATAGAGTTTGTTTAGGGCATTTTTGGTAAAACCAAAATGAATTTACTTTTGAATTTTAAAACAAGTGCAAAGTATTCAATTCTGAACCCTTGGAACTTCCTTGACAATATGGATTTGCATTTGTAATTGTGTTTGCCAAGAACAAGCACATTTGGAAGTGCAAGACTTGAATTTAATTGGTGCCATTGTTTCCATTTGTTTCAATTTGTTTTCATCACTTGATTTCAACTTGACACTGAAACAATGGATGCCATGATGCATGAATAGGAAGCAAAAGTGAAAATTTTACTCTGGGTTTCAGGTTCTCAAACTTTGGGCTGTTACACATAGAGGCTGCCTGGGTGCTTTTTTCGTTTTTGATCTTGATGGACATGTCAGCCTGTATAACATGATCATGTGCAAATGCAAACTCTGTAGCCTCTTCTTCATATATCTGCTGCTCGGGACTGACTATTGGAATGCTGAAACACTTGGGAGCCTGATGACGTTCATGTTGCTCTACTTCATATTTCTGCTGCTCGGGAGTGCGAGCGAAGACATCAACAAACACACTTGAGCAACCATCCGTTTTGTCATCATCACCATCGAACACTGGCAGTCCCTCGAATGCCTGAAACTGCAGTATGTCAGTCGCAGTAGCAGACCTGGGTGAGTGTGAGGAGTGTGTCTCATTTTCGGATGCCTTCCTCATGTACTTGGAGGTTTCTTCAGTTTCTGGTGGCTTGCTCACACACTTGGGAAGCTGTTCACTGGATGCACTTTCTGGTGCCTTGTGGAAGGACATGGCAAGCTGTTCAAGACTGCTAGTGAACACATCACGAAACTCATTCGAGCCATCCTTTGTTTCTTCATCAGAGACATCGAACACTGGCTGAGGAGTAGCTTGCGCTAAGAGATAAGTTTCTGGTAGCGCATAATAGTGATGCTCAGTACCATCTGCTCCGAATATGCTTTGACGATTGAGATTATGGAAACCGTAAGATTGGGGCATTCGATCTGCATTCTGCTCGCTGAGGTTGTTGTTTCCATCTCGCAAACATGTACTTTGAATTGGTGTGTGATGCCCAAAACGGCAGTCAGGAGCTGAACCATGTGTTCCCTGCGACCATCTTGGTGTTGGCATTTCACCAAACACTTGCGGAGCAACAAAAGCAGTAGCTGATGGTTTGGTGGATGCATTTGTTGTAGACAAAGAAGCAAACTTCGGTGTAGAAGCAACAAAAGATGCATCGACAGGGGAGGCTACAATGGAAGTGTTCAGAGAAGATAACATGCCCTTCAGTTTGGAGAGCTGACCTTGCAGGGATGCAAATGAACGCTGAGATGGAGCCTGGTGCTTCATGTCAATGACCGCACGGGGCATATGCTCGTTGATGGTACCCTCCCTGCGATTCTGTACTTCTGAATTGGTAGCAGTAGAAAAGCAGTCTTGCTTGGACGCAGCGGTAGAGGCAGCGCCGAACGGACCAGAGGTAGTCGTGCTGGCTCCAAACAGGGGTGAGGCAGACGAGATGGTGGGCTTGGCGGGCGCGGACACAAACGCAGAGGTGGCGTTGGGTTGTGCCGCTGTTGATTCCGGCTGCATCTTGGAGGCGGTGGTGAGGAAGGTTGGGCTCGAGGATTCAGCGAGTAGAGGATGACCACCGGGAACTTGTTCGGGATGGGGCGGGAGTGCGGTGGCTGGCGGCGCTGTCGTGGGGCCGTACGCCGCGGCGGGGAAGGCCGTGTTCATGGAGGCAGGAAGCGGGTAGGGGTGGGTGGCGGCGTAGGGACCTGCCGGTGGGGCGCCGTACGCTGGGGCGGGGAGAAAACCAGGCACAGGTGCTGGGTAGGAGGATAGGGCGTAGGGGAGGGATGGGTAGTGGTAGCCTTGGATTTGGATGGGAATTGGGGAATTCCATGCAGGTGGCGGCGGGTAGGTGAGGCTGGGGAAAGGGGAAAACGCCGTCGCCATGGATACGAGATTCGTTCAGATTTGGGGAAGGGAGGGTGGGGAATTACTGCCAATCCTGCGACCTTGTGCGGATGATTGTCATGGGGAGAGAGCGGCAAGATCTGCTCCGCGGAGCCTGATCCAGGGTATCGACCACGATCGAGGGATTTTACGGCCGGCAGCAGAGATCTGCGGGCAACCTCGGATTCGATCGATGTGGTAGAGGGTGAAGAGGGTGGAATCACGCTCGGGGGAGACTGGCTACTGATACCATTTGTCAGGATCTTGCTATGATATGATGAACTATGACTGGTACAACAGGGAATTTAGAGGAATTGTAGACACAAACAGGTAAATTGCTGGATATAAGAAAGGAAAATTGCAGGAAATTAAGGCAGGAAAAGTAAGAACTGGTAGATAAAATTTGGTTTTGATTTCTCTGATTACCAACATGGGATACAAGGATGGCTATATAAAGACATAGCCAACTAATAGATGCCACATAGGAAATACCTAGAATAATAAACCCATACTATCTATTCCCTGACATGGTGCAGATGGCAGCGGCGTTGCAAGGACTTCCGGCAGTCATCCCCAATGCCGAAGCTCTGCCAGTGGCTGGATCCATCGGTGCCGCTGCGGCCGGAGCTGCGGTGAGCATGTTTTGGCGGCCGGCGGGCCCGCGATGGAGAAGGCAGGCCACGCTGTCTTGCACTGTTCGTCCAACAGCGCCACTGCACCGCCGCTGCTCGCGAGCTCTCCTGCCGCTGCGGCATGGCGCCGCCCGCGCACAACCGTCCATTCGACCTCCGACGGCGTCGCCCTCGACTTCCGGCCGTCGTCGTCTGGGCCGACATGGGCATGTCTAGCCACGGCCGCTTCAGGCGATGTGGCCCGGCCCAACTAGGCCCACTCCGGGTACTCCGACGAACAAGCGCCCCACAAATGAATTTCTTAATTAAAAAAAACGGATTTCATTCATAGACTTGTACTCTATACATACTAGCAGAGGGAATATCTAGTGCTCCTGGCCCTTTAGGTGCTACAAATGCTACCACAAGAAACACTATTTTAAGAGTATACGTCTACAACTTACAGAAAAATCAAGTACAAATTCGAAATGGATAATGGGAAACAAAAAAGAGAGATTTATTATGTGTGACACTAGGTGACATTATTCATGTTAGATTTGTCTTTTTGTTTCTCAATGGTCATTTCGAATTTAGACCTGAAATTTTTAGAGGTTGTAAACACAAACTCCATGAGCACTCACATATTTTCGTATAATTTTTTGACACATCTAAAAATGTTTTTTCCTGGAGTAACATTTGTAGCATCTAAAGAGGTGGGAGCACTAGATATTCCCTCGAGCAGAGTACCTTACACACATAGACGTCACTGATTTTGGACTGAGTTAGGTATTAGTGGACAGCCATAACCAGGCCATGGTACTGCCAAAAGAGTACTGGCCTAATCAAAAGACCACTAATTGTATCAGCCTAACTCCTTCCAAGATCCTTCGAGAAGAAATCTATGAGCAATACCCACCAGCGCCAACATCCTCGCAGGCACATACCGTTCACTAAATCTCCGGGTATTAAATCAGTTGAACCGTATTATGTCATAATTAATTTAGAGAGGTGTCTCTCATCTTCTCTAAATCATGAGAGCTCACGCTCTTCGACGAGTTCTGTGGAATACACTTAACAGTAACAGCTTCTATGACTGAATACGATTACTACTGGCCCAAGCAACTGAGCGATAAAACATGCAGGATAAAATAATGACACTTGCAAATTCTTCAGTTAACATCAGCTGATGGATGAAAATCAGTTACAGTTAACACCTTTTTCAACATCTGAAGTACACACCGGTTGTCTTTGCCAAATAGATGACCATTCTTTTATTTAAATAAAAAAACTGAACTTGAACTTGTGTTGCAGCAGCCGCAGCAGCAAATCAGTCTCTGGGTCCATTGCGTCTGGATTCATGCATTCAAAAGCTCCAACCAGTAGGATCAAGGCTTCCCTTTCACCTGATCAAACCAGGTTTTAATTAAATATATCACCACGTGCACCAGGGTTCAACAATTTTCATCTCCATGCATAAGTAGCAGCTAACTTAACTGGCCAAATCATGGCTGCTATTAAATGAATCATTCATCAAAAATATCAACGAACAAAGAAGAGAACTGTGATAATGTTGGAGTGGAGGGAACAGCTAAGTCTTGAACCACAATTGCTAGCACTACGGTGTACCTACAATGAAGCTGGAAGATGTACCTACCTAGCATTGTCCCTCTTCCTCTGATGTTCTGTCTGCACTTCTTGTTCCCTGCCTGTCCCCTGAGCACGATGAAACTACTTCGGGGTCCTCCTCTGCATCCGATGGGCCAACTAAACAGAAGGTGACAGATGGTAAATATAAGCAATTAGTGGACAGAGAAACCAAACGAACAAAGTAAGATGTAGTGGGATCAGTTGTGTTAACTCACCTCCCGATGCTGATGGCATGCTGGTCCGGAAGTATTGTGACAACAGATCCCTCGCCCTGCCAGCATCCTCATCTCCTAACCGGCGCACTTCCTCACAGTAATTTAGCTCCTCAACACTAAGTATTGCTGCATCATCATCCTCCATATCTATGACTATGTTATGCAACATGCAGCAGGCATAGGTTGCATTTGCTAGAGTCTCCTCACTGACTGGACACGACGTCTGCCCCTGCAGGAATTTCCACGTATCTTGGAACCTTGCCAGCGCCTTGTTCGCGTGAGTTGTGGCTGCAGAGTGTCTCCTATTGAACTCCTCCTTGGAGTCTGGGAGCTCTTCGCCCTGGTAAGGTGTGAGTAGCCACGGGAGAAGAGGGTAACCTGCATCACCAATTATGTACTCCCCAACTTCTGATCCATCTAATGCCACCTTCAGCTTGCTGCCGTTCAGGCAAACACCCTTCTCACACTCCTTGAAGAGATCAGCATCCTGCAAACTGCTAGACCAATTCATGCTACCTTTCCATTCCAACCAAATGTCCATGAACCTCATCTCTGGATCAAACACGACCCGCATTAGAATGTTGTCATTCTTCTCGTGTTCCCAGTTTGGTCCAAATGGGATCTGAGTTGTACATATAACACCGCAACAATTATGCATGTTGTGCATCTTACCAAACATGGATTTGATCTTGTACATTTTACTAGTCTGGCCAGTACATGTGGTGCATTGCTCCTTCGCACACAGCAGCAATGAACCATTCAGTTACCAACTTGATGGTTGACTCATCCACACCAACAGAGGATCCAAAGGTGTCTGATGGCTCACTAGAGTACAACTTTCTCAGAGCAACGGCTACTCGATCTTCTAAACACAGCACTCTCCCGTCAATAAACGTGCAGCTGTTAATATTTTCCATTGAAAGCCCAAAAACCAAGTTGCAGATGTAGTTAAAGGTTTTTCTTGTCATTTTGAAAACAGGCTCAAATCTTTGCGCATTCTCAAAACAAGACAAGGTTCCTGCATGAGTAGAAAGCATAAAGTGGTTACACAATCCATAACTAGCAAAGGAAGAGCTGAACTCTGATAGTATTAAAATTGTGAGAAATCAAATGAACAAATTAAGATATACAAGCAGTTGTGTTAAGTTACCTCCTGATTCTGATGACCTGCTGGTCAAGAAGTATTGCGACAGCATGTCCCTCGCCCTGACAGCATCCTCACATGCTAACTGGCGCACTTCCTGGCAGTACTTCCCCTCCTCAAGGCTCGGGATGGCTGCATCATCCTCCATATCTATGATTATGTTATGCAGAATGCAGGAGGCATATAGTACGTATACTAGAGTTATCTGATCGATCGGCCTCTCTTCCTGCAGGTACTTCCATGTGTCTTTGAGCCTTGCCAGCGCCTTCTGCGCACAAGTTGTGGCTGCGGAGTGTCTCCTATTGAACTCCGCCTTGGAGTATGAGAGGTTTTGTTCCTGGTAAGGCGTGAGTAGCCACGGGAGAAGAGGGTAACCTGCATCACCAATTATGTACTCCCCCACTTCTGATCCATCTAATGCTACCTTCAGCTTGCTGCCATTCAGGCAAACACCCATGTTGCACAACTTGAAGAGATCAGAATCATGCAAAAGACTTAACTGGTTCATGCTACCTTCCAGTCCAACCGAGATGTTCCTGATCCTCATCTTTGCATCAATGACGAATTGCGTTAGAATGTTGTCCTTCTTCTCATGGTCAGACTTTGGTTCAGATGGGATGCTAGTTGTACATATAACACCACAACAGTTATGGATATTATGAATCTTGTCAAACATGGATTTTATATTATCAATTTTACTGGAGTCTCGCAAACTCCATTCGTCACCTTGTGCCTTGAATAAAGCATTAGTGAACCTCCTAGTTACCGACAAGGCGGTTGACTCATCCACACCAACAGTATATCCGAAGGCCCATGCCGGCCCTCTAGAATTCAACCTTCTGAGAGCAACGGCTACTTCATCTTGTAAAGACAACACCCTCCCATCAACAAAGGTGTGGATTTCCATATCATGCATTAACGGACCCTTCACCAAGCTGCAGATGTAGCTAAAAGTTTTTCTTTTCATTTTGAATACAAACTCAAATCTTCGATCGTCCTCAAAAGTAGATAAAATTCCTACATGAGAATAAATGGAAGAATGGTTACACAATCCGAACTTGCAAGATAAGAGCTTCAGTGTGACAATGCTAACTTTTAATTACAAGGTTGTCCTGTGAGGGCACATATTTAGGAACATGAGTGCAGACATGAAAAATGGTTAAAAAGACAGTCGTCTAATTTGTTCACACAAAAAGCTAGTAATATCTTCTTCTTTCAGCCATACAGAAAAATCTAGTTAGAAGAAAGGGTGGAGTCTAGAAAAATGTTGGACAGAAGACACAAACAGCACGACCATGACTAAACTACAAGGATTACCTAATACCTATACAACGTGGGTAAGAATCATAGCGCTAGCTGCCACAGGTGAGATTCTTGGGAAATGCTGTGGACGATAGGTTAAATGGGAATGCTAGTCATGCAACTCATCTCTATGTAGTCATAGCTACCACATTTTTGTTGTCCTACTCTGAAAGATCGTATACAAAGGGAATGAGAATGCTGTGAATGTAACTAAAATACATCATATGGATGAAAGGTAGAAAACAAAGTAAAAAAATAACCAAGTAAACATACAAATTAAGATGAACCAGCACTATTAATTTACCTTTGGACATGAAAGAGCGGCTGACATTTGTCTCCAAGTTGAAGGGGTTAGCTATGTACAATACATACCATTTCCTTGGATTATCTCCTTCCTGTGCATATGCCTTGACATGCTCAACGTGGCTGAACTTGTCCCACTCAGGGCCAGATTGCCCTGCGGCTATTTTAGTGAGCAGCGCTAGGCTGCAGTATACCTCCAAATACCTTGGGTTTATACCTCTGATGTACTCTGGGAGTGTCTCAATGCCTTCATCCACGAAAGTGACCCTTTGCAGTGCAAGAACACCCTCCACCATCTTCAGCTTTGGACAGTTGGATATGAAAAGCTTTTGCAGTCTGGGGAGGTTACTGATCCTCTCCAGGTAAAGGTCTAAAATAACAAGCAACTCAACTAGAAAACCAAAGTTCTCTACAGAGACGATACCCTGAACGTCTTGTATGCATAATACATTCAAAGTCCTTACATTGGAGGCAAGGCCAGGAGGAAGACGCCCCAATTTGCAGCTCTTTAGCATAAGCGTCTGCAAGACAGGAAAGGCCGAAACTTTCTCCTCCCACTCCCACTCTTCCCATTCTACCAGTCCTATTAAGGTCATCTCCTGCAATCTCGGAAACGCATCTACTGAGGAAGGACCCTGGTGACGGTAGGAGTGTAGGAATTCGGGTCCAATACGCTTAATGGCAGGAGCACCCGTGATCTGAATGAACTCCAAAGATGGGAGCTGACACAAGCCATCGGGAAATTGTGTGCAGCATGTCAGGTCTCCCATAAACAGTTTCCTCAAGCTCCTGAGAACCACGACTGATGATGACAACATCCACCTCGGGAGCCGTCGACCAAAATATCCTTTGATGGCAAGAAGATCTAAATTGGGTGGAGGGCATAGGTCATCAAACACCTTCTCGATTTGTTGTTGCTCTTCCTCGGAGATCATATCTTCTTCAACCAGCCCATCATCCCCCAATTTACTACCACATGATAGGAATAGGTCAGTCAGATGCACCTTCTCACCAAGCTTTGCCTTTGCTGCATATGAGGAAGAAGATACATTCTCCAATCCCTGTAATCCAAGATACTTGAGGCGATAGAGAGGACCCAACTCTTCCAAACTACACCAATCACCCTCTACAAAGGCAGGAAAAGCACGTACTATCACTAGATTTTCTAGAGCAGAGAACCCACGGGGAATGCCCATTATACTTGTTCCATCAAAGTCAAGATACCTCAGCTGCCCTAACTTCAGAATGCTATCTGGGAGTCTGACAAATTGTTGACATCCGCTAAGGCTAATGCGTTGCAAGAATTTCATCTTTCCAATGCTATCTGGCAGACTAGATATATCAGAGTTATGTAAAGACAAGTACCTCAGGTGCTTGAGCTTATGCAACGTTTCAACTAATGCAATAACATGTGGAGAATCTATATGTAAAGTTCGTAGGCATGGAAAATGAACCAATGAATCACCAGGCTTGATATTTATTTGGCCAACTGATATTAGTGTTCTCAGTTCCTTTTGTGCTTGTAAAGAACCCCAATCTAACCCATCTGATTCCGATTCTTTGCTTTCTAGAGATAACCGAAAAAACTTATGTGCACTGTGTTGATTAACAATACTCCCTCCGATCCATATTAATGGACTTAACTTTGTCTAGATACGAATGCATCTAGTCTAAACACTTAACTAGATGCATTCGTATCTAGACAAAGTTGAGTCCATTAATATGGATCGGAGGGAGTACTAGTTTCTCCATTAACTGTTAGTGCCTCATCTCTTGCCACAAACTGAGCAAATGAGCGAATAACATCATGCATCTTGCAAAGCCTTTGATCAGTGTGCACTAAATCTGGCTCTATAAGGTTCCTCACTATCAGCTCCTTATAGTACTTTCTTCCTAATTCTTCCAAGTCACCTGAGGTTCCATTAATAAATCCTTCACTAATCCACATGCCAACAACATCATCTCTATAAAACAATGTGGTTTTAGGGAGAAGGGAGTAGCATAGAAAGCATTTTTTGATGCAAGGAGACAAATCTTCATAGCTTAAATATACCGCATGGTTTAGGTCTTCGGGCATACCAGATACTGACCATAGAGAATCATCCAGAACCATCTTCCATTCACTGTGCCGATTATCCTTCTGACACAAGAGTCCTCCCATTACTTTTACAGCAAGAGGCAAACCATCACATTTTGCTACAATTTGCAAGCCAATATCCTTGAGCATATCAATATCACGTCCATCTATCTCACTTGAGAAAATTTATAGAAATTTTGAAGAAATTAATCAATCACTAAGGAGTGGTATGTCATAACAGAATTAAATCTTGTTAGCATCTAGTGTCAATTCAGCTTTACTTTATCATAAGCTCGCTATAAGAAAATAGTGAAAGAACCAATGTACTATCCAAACTGAATTGTGAAGTGGATCAATGGTCACCGGGACATTGCTCCCAATCAGGATGTTTAGGTACTACTGGTAATAATGTAGCGGAGCCAGCAGGGTGGAAGGGTGGGGCAGGCCCCAACCTAAGATTTGTCCCAGCCCACATAAAACCTATAGAAAAGAGTGGGAAAAAAGAAAGAGGCCCAGCCCAGTATAAGTCTACCCCACCCTAAGAATATGGGCTGAATTTGCCAGTTTAATGTAGGTGCAGTGAACACAATAATTAGATGAATAGATAACTAATTGGAGGTTTTCAAAATATATGACTATTTAGTCTTTTAATCATGATGTGATGCACAACATTATTAGAGCGAATTGAGCCATTTGACTTAGATGGTTCGATCGCTACTTAGATCATATCATTCAGCTCCACCACAACTCAGGCTTTTATATTACTAGTAATAAACCTGGATAGAAAACTTTGTTCTAGACTACATAATTTTTGTTCTAATAGTTTTTTTAGTGGAATCAAAAGTTATTTAGCTGTAGCTTATAAGCAATATCTAGTTCTATGGATGCATTTTTGTTTCAGATCAGAGGATCTTTTGTTCTAGCTGACCAGCTTTTTAATTCAGCTTTCTTCATTACTATCATCAAAACTTCTTTTGTGGCAAGCGTTTTTTGACCCATCCTTAAGGAATTTTCTGTTCTAGTCAACTACTTTTGTTACTTTTGTTCTAACATATCCAAACTCCCTCCGTTCCTTGATATAAGGTGCCTAAGATTTTGTGAAAATTTTCAAAATATAAGGTGTATTACGATTTATGGACAATTTAACCCATCAAAAAACGAGTCACGATTTGGACGGAGCAATTTGACGGATTGTTTTAAGTTTGTGGCCAATAAGGACTCTTTTCTCTCAATCTTTTTCAAGAGGAAATTGTCCGCCACATGTAAACTACTGGTGTTTTAATATTCGTGCAAAAAATTTAGGCACCTTATATCTAGGAACGGAGGGAGTACAATTTAGTGGTGTGGCATCTCGGTTTTCCACTTGATCAATCCAAATTTGATCTTTAGGTTTATAATTTTGTACCTTATTCACTCAAAATACATATGAGTGTGTGCATGTGTTGTGGCATAAGTGTAGTGTCCACGTGTCAAAAAAATACATACAAGAATGTGCCAATGATAATACATTTACTCCAAATTAAGCTAAAAGCTAGCAGTTATTGAAGATGCATGGAGTTTAGTTAAAGTACCTGTCTCTTGAGCAAAGACCAGGCATCCTTTTCATCTAATTTGTTGACGTGGTGGTAGGGAAGAACAGCTTTCATTCCCCTAGCAACTCTTTCATCTCTAGTAGTGACAAGGATCCGGCTACCTCGAGCAACAACATTGGTCAAAGGCCTTTCCAGCACACTATCCCATGCTCTGTGGCTCCATACATCATCCATCACCAGAAATATTTTCTTCCCGGTCAAGGCACTAGTAAGGATTGGCTGAAGCACAGCCAACACCTTTTCACCACCATGTGCTCCCCCCGCAAGTGTGATGATTGTCCTCAGCATCTCGACCTTGTCGAAGTCCTTGTCGATGCTTAACCATATCATCTTGTCAAACTTGGAATTCATGGTTTCGTCATTGAGCACCTTCTGGGCAAGAGTAGTCTTACCGATCCCACCAACGCCAACAATGGCAACCACCATGATGTTGGTATTGCCCTCCTTTTCATTCAACATGATGTCAACCAACATTTTTGTGTCTTCATTGATCTTCTCACCGACTACACCCGAACGGTCAAACTCCCCTGTTGTCTCACGGCTAAGATTTCCAAAATGAGAGGTGTGCACCTTGCTGCTACGTTCCACCTCATAGGAACCAAGATTGATGAAGCTGAAAGGAGTTCTGCGCTCCTTGATGATGTCAAGCCTCTGGTTGAGTGCCTTAATGCGGCTACCAATTACATGGGCATGATGGGGACTCCGCAAGCAAAAGAGCAAGGGGTTGAAGCACCCCACATCTGCAGTGGATGGACTGCGCTCCATGGCCTTGAGTTGGCAGAGGTCGAGGATGTCAGAAGCTTCGTACATGGCACGCTTGAGCTGCCCCACCCATTCTTGCACGCTTTTGTCTGTGATGTTTCTCCTATCAGCATCAGCGAGGAAGTTCTTGAGGTCCCTAATCTTGACGTCCATCTTGTCAATCTCATCTCCGACTCCAAGCAGGATGTGCACCTCTTCTCTTGCCATCTCCATCATCAGGTTTTGCACGTAGGATGCAAAGGCATCCAGGACCATCGCCATTTTGGTAGCGATTTTCTGTAACAGAGATAGACAATGTATGATCTTACTGCTCGGTGTAGCTAAAAATAACCATCAAAAAGAAAGGGAAGCACTGGAATGTGATGATATGCATGAGAAACAAAATAAATGGGAAACATACATGCAAGCAAAGGCAGCTGAGGGATCCAAACTAACCTTCAAGATAGATGGATGGATGGATGTTAGTCCTGCTCCTGGAGCAACTCGTACAGTTGAGGGCTAAGAAGGAGAAGGCACTGCATGTATATATAAGGCAAATGAATTCTCTGACTGTATCATTTTACAAAATTAATTAAATGCAACATGTATGCACGGCTCTGGCACCACCCATATATGCTGGGTAGTCCTTGCTTAGTCTTCCTAACTACTCTGTATATACTAGCCCCCCCCCCCCCCCCCCATCCACCCCCACACACCCCACCACCACCCCCCAAGGTCAACTCATCCATCCACATGCTATTCCACAAATGACTGCATCTAATCTCATCTAACAAATTAGTAGCGTCAGGTCAATCAGAAAAGTCATATGTGTGATGTGTGCGCGCACGATGCATGGCGTGTTGAATCTTTTTAATTCGGATGTGATCGACAGCGAAATGACAACAGAAGATAAGATGAACTAGCTATAATCGAGTACTCCCTCCGTTCCAAAATGTAAGATGCTTTAGGATTTGTCCACATTCACATGTATACAAATGTATCTAGAGCATCTGTAATGGAGGGAGTATAAATCATTTAATATGCATATAGACATGGTTTGCAAAGCGTGAAGCGTCCTCAAAGCAATGGGGGGGCGCTTTGGCGCTTAAGCGACGCCTAAGCGGGCGCTTTGGCGCTTAAAGCGCCCAAAGCGGTCATTTTTCCAAAGCGGAGGGGGGGGGCGCTTTGACGCCTAAGCGTCGCCTCGGCGTCCCAAAGCGGACGCTTTTAAAACCATGCATATAGACAACATGTGTAATACCTAAAACATCTTACATTTAGGAAGGAAGGAGTATAAATCATCCGGGCATGCACAACGCAGGCATGAATCATTTATCAGACCCATCTGTCATTAGCTGGTCAACTCTACAACTGATGTCATCCATAATATTAAGATACATATCTGTCATTATCTGTCATTAGCATTTGTATTCATTTCCTAGCAATGTGAGAGCAGTTGACAAAACGGAAGATGAGCAGAACTAGCTTTAATCAAGTATAAACCATAAGGGCATGCACAACGCAAGCATGAATCATTCATCAGACCGATCCGTTATTGGCAGGCAGCTAGCTGGTCAACTCTACAGAAGATGTCATCTTGAATTTGAAGTAGCCAGCGGTCACCATCCAGAAAGTTGGTACAGGCATGCTATTGGTTTTTTCGAGATAGGGATGCTGAAGCCTTCAAAAAAATAAATCACGAAGTGTAGCTTATTAGTACTCTTATCTGTACCTAGATATATTCTTTGATTTGTACTATGAATTTTTCTTAAGCCCATCAGCAACCGAAAGGCTCATCTTTTGAATTCGTCCTGAAGCATTTTGTTTTCATTTCCTACAGATGTGAGAGCTGTTGACAGCTAGGTAAATTGTGGAAATACATATATCTGTAGAAATCCTCAAATTTATACACACACAAATGCAAAATGCGCTTCATTCACGAGATTTATTCCTGATGTCCGTCAATATATGCTAGACTACTCAGTTTGCCCTGACGCCCTGACCCCAATTCAAGCTTATTTGTTTTAGTTTTTGATGTATGCCTCGGTCGCTTCTACTAAGGACACGCTATCCCTGGATGGGGATCGAAATGAGTTGTGCTTGAACAATGAACAATGATTTGCTGCTCAGCGTCGCATTCACCAACAACAGTAAATTTGGGGAAAATAAAAATGCAAAACCACACACGACCTGAATTAGGCTGACAAACAAATGCAGAGATTCCGAACTAGCAAGATTAGGGATCATACATAGGGTGAATGGCGCAGCAGCCCGGCTACGGTGTTGCCATGGACAGACGACGGTGGCTGATGGCGCAGATCGATGGCAGCGCCGTCGCGGGCAGTAATCTCCAACGCCGAAGCTCTGCCTGCCAGTGGCTGGAGCCAGCGATGCCGCTACGGCCGGGGCTGTCGTGAGCATGTTGGCGGCCGCCCGCGTGGACATGTCGAAGCGATGTCCGTCGGTCGGCGACGGAGAAGACAGGCCACGCTGCCCCTGCCCTGTTCGCCGGACAGCACCACCACCTCCATCTGCTCCAATGCGCCGCCGCTGGTAGCGAACCCTCCTGTCGTGGCGGCGGCACGGCGACGCCCCCGCACAACCATCCATTCGACCTCGGACGGCGCCGCCCTCAACTTCCGGCCACGGCCGCTTTAGGCGATGTGGTCCGGCCCAAGCAGGCCCACCGCGGGTGCTCCGACAAACGAGCTCCCGCGCAACCCCGACAAACCGCCGGTCGACTGCCATGGTCCAACGATTTTTTTTCCCTACACATATAAACACAATGTGATATTTGATATTTCGGGTGTAATACTATCCTTTTTTTAGTGGCGTGTAATACTATCCTTCTAGTCTTCTACACTGAAAAATTCACGTTGTCCGGAAGATAGTGGATTTGCATGATAAAGTAGGGGTGGCGGCAACCTTCACCGGTGGTGGCGCGATTGATGATAGTAACGTGACTAGCAAACTGCCCGTGCGTTGCAACGGGATCATACATACACATTAGTTTTGGGTTACATGATATCCATAATAAATACAAATTGTTGTAACAATCATTATTTGATCAAATATAAAATAATGCATGATACATCAATTTCTCTATACGGTCAAAATAAAATACACATTTAGCACAATACCCGTGCGTTGCTACGGGGAAAAGATGAGTAATGTCTCGAAGTTGTCGCGACAAGCCTAAAACATCTTTCATTTGAGAAGAAAGGCGGGATGGAGATGAGCTATGAATGAACAAACAAAAATAGAGAGCAGGAATCAGCATGCAATAAATCAATTAAGCTGGCCGATGAACACGTCGGGTACACTGATGAACATGTCGTGGGGTATCCGGATCACCAGACGAGAACAACCCAAATTTTGCCATACATGGTAACCCTATCCTCAGTTTGCCATTTCGTCTTAATATTTTTCAAAATCTATCGAGCCGTGGAACCCTAGCCTTAGTTTGCCTTTTCATCTTAATATTTTGTCTATTATATTCTTCGTCTAAATGCCTTTGTGTTGCACGGAACAATAAATCAATATACGAAATCAAAATTATTAACCAAAATGTTTTTTCTTCAAGTATTTTGGTTTGACTCTTTTTAGATATGTCGTACGTAGTTTCGATATGAAGCTATTCCATCTCAGATCTTGAAAATTATAGCAAGTGTAAATGAGAAGCAACTCTATGACAAAAATAATTACCCCAGTTTGATCTATTGTTGCGTAGTGATTCTCCAATATTCTGGCCTCCTGGCAACAGCAACTTGCTGAACGTCATGGTACTCCACAAACGCAGAAACAATATCATTTTGTCCTACTCCTCTGTCCTCTCTCTATGCAACGGGAGTAATTATACAAGGTAAAATCAACTGGTCTGACACTAACGAAAACATTGTCAAAACAGGTCGCACACAACGCAAATTTGTACACCAAAAATATAAAAAGAATAATTAGACAACACCTGTAGATCGCAGCGAGAGACACGTACGAATAGATCGATGCAATCGATCACACAACGCAGAGCTAGCCGTGCGTGCTTCCTCGCCGGTTCTTGCTCGATGCGGTAGTCGACGCACTTCAGGTCCTCGTCGGTCGAGTAGCCGGCACTTCGTCCACGCCGCCGTGCGCTTCCGCTACACTGCACCGATCTGCCGATGGTGGCTCTCTGGTCGGCCAGCGGCGACGGCGCTCGTGTGGTTGATCCCGGTGGAGGCGGCGGAGCTCCCGTGGAGGTGGGAGGGTAGGAGGTGGGGAAGCTCCGCCGGCCGCGCGGGATGCGGGAGAGGCGTTGGAGGGAGGTGCCACCAGCGCTGGTGGAAGCGGCATCCTCCTGGACCGTGCCACCGGTGCCTGGGGGGAATCGCGTCATGAGGAGCAGCTTGGAGGGCTCCGCCGCCTGTGCCTCGTTCATGGAACGCCGCCGTTTACAATGCTGATTTGCTGCGGAACACAATATGCGCAAGACATGTTCCCTTAATATTGTGAACATCACCGGCCGTCCTGAAAAAATGGCAGAGAACTAATAAGATTCAAGAGATTGAACATAAGTTCCAACAGAACCATCTCCTTTGGCAAAAACTGAGGCCTACATACCAATTACCAACATGCCACATGCCCGTAAAATCATGCAACATAAAATGGCATGGTGGGATGTCTGCCTAATATCACACCATCTAAGAACAACCGATATAGCTTCAAGTACCCGACTAATCACAATGAGTTAAACTAACATGTCTCCATTCTCGAAATGTGGCCTTACGAATTTCTAGTGTCCTTGGTAATAAACAAAGCCATTTAATAAATAGATTCCATTTCATATACTCTCACCAATTTGTAGATGGTTTCAGCCAAATATGATGAAATTCAACTCAAATTTGTAGATAATCAGGACTATGCACCAAAGTGTATAGACAAAATTCGTGTGGACACAAGTCCATGCCACTCACAAAACAGCTGCAAGAAAAATCACAAAGCACTATATTACTACCGGTATATGCCAGTGTCAGTAGAGACTCTGCATGCACAAATTCACCGTCCTGATTCAGTTCTAAACTTTTCTTCATGCAGCTCAATTTACAGGTGGCCAGAAATTTCCCGTTAGCTTTACATCAATCCCTCTGGCAACCGAAACATTGTGATCCCTCAGCTGCCAGCAACATAGTATACTATCACCTTCATGTTCACCTTTCCAATCTAACCAATCGTAACTTTTGTACTGATTTTTAACTATCTGAAGTGACGATACAAGCACAAAAACTAAAGTTTGAAAGCCTAACAATACTTGCACCTACCAGAAACAGGAAACAAGAAATGATCGGTGTACTGTTCTTTCCACACTTGAAATGTAAAGCCGCACCTAGCTTTTTCATAGTACCATCTGAGAATATAAGAACCTGATTGGCCACCTAACTGAACCTTCTTTTAGCAGCTATGTTGACCAAATGATCTAACCAGGCGTAGAAACATGAGGTCTTGCAACTAAATCTACGTACACCGGATCACTGAGATGATTGTAGTTATGCCCTACAATCATTTACAGAGTTGTAATCTTCTACCGGATGAAATAATTGATTCAAACTTGCATACACTAAATCTTTCAGTTGGCAATAAAAAGTCTGAATAGGTATGCACATGGATAGGAACTAATCCTACATTTCTATAGGTTGGGAATTCGTACCATGGCTAGCCAAAAAAAACTGAATCTTCTAGTCAGAGCAATGCACAGCAGAGCCATTGAACACCATGGGCAGTCATTATCTGCAGCTTCCGTGTCTAATATAATTGGGATTTTAGGGGACCAGTATCCTAGCCGAAAACAAAAAATTGGTTAGTATAGATCCCAACCACCGGATCGGGAGTGATATGAAGGTAAGAGCAAGGGGCAAGTCCACTGCCGAAAACAAAAAATTGGTTAGTATAGATCCCAACCACCGGATCGGGAGTGATATGAATGTAAGAGCAAGGGGCAAGTCCACTCACCTCAACGCTTGCACTCCTGGTCGAACATGGATTCTTGAGATCCCCTACGGCGGCCGCCGTGAGGCTCGATGGTGGAGTTCGGTACGTGCTGCCTTGTCGACGGAAGGGCGCCGGCAACGGAGTAGGAGGCGCTCGACAGAGTGGATCCGGTGCCGCCGGCAGCCACCACCCCTCTGCACCATGCCACCGATCCAGCTGGTCAGCCGGCCGACCACGGCGCCGCAGATTCTACCGGCCAACGACGACGGAGCCTGGGACCCCTATAGCGCGCAGATCGCAACACCATGAAGCCTTCGGCAGCGTCGCCCTACTTTTTCTAATACTGGCGCGGCCATCCTGGGCCACCCTGCTGGATGCAGTTCATGTTCCGGCACCGCGGCCCGCAGCTTCCTCCGACGGTGCGAGATCTACGGGACGGCAGGGCACGACCGGGGGAGGCGAAGCTAGCAGGGCGATGCACGAATATTGAGCGGTACGGAACATTGGGTAGAAACACTCCTTCCGAACCGTTTTTTTAACTTACTGATGGTAGAGTTGGCAATATCTCCCAAAACGACAGGGGTAAAACCGGAAAGGAAAAAACGAACCATCACCTCAAGCCATATTATATAGTAGAGATTCATATATTTTGTTACACAAATAAAAACAAAAGGCAATGGTTCCTCTACTGATCCTTGTCAAATATGACAAAATGATTGCAAATAATGTCCTATTTCAAACTACATACCAAGATTATGATGTCAGTACATGTCTCTACTCTATACGGCAAATCATGATATGGAACGGTTGCACCTTACGTAGTACCGTAATAAATCAAATCGTATCAAATCCTTACCAAGAACCCAATGAACGGTCTAAAATGCCCCTAGAATAAACGACTGATATAAATCAAGACAACTAGCCCATAGCACTAGTAAATTTCGTCGTAAAGACCGCTTTTCCTTAATTTTGAATATGCGGACAACACCTTTGACGGCCACAACGTGAGCATGACCATGGACGTGATAAGTGATAACTGATAAGCACAACGACAACAAGAACGTCGATGATTGGAGACAAAAATTATTCATTACTGTTATGCCTCTTCGCTCAACCGTAAAAAAATCTGATTCATGAGCACATTAACAAGAGGTAAATCAAACCAGCAAAGGAATTGGAGGAACAAACTAGCCTTTGTAGCCTCCCTTCCATTCCTCGGCTACCTCATCCCTTTCTGCAGTCGGCATCACCCTATTTTGTCCACCCATGTCTTCCAACATGTGTCGTGCTCTCTCTTGCGATCTCGTAGTCTTTCCCCACTCCGTTCATATCCTCCATTCACCTCGATCTGACGATGATGGGACATACAACTATAGGGGAACATGCAACCATGCTTGACGTATGAGTATGAGTTATGACACATGTAATGTGCCTGCAGTAGTGCTATCGTTAAGAGAATTTCTTTAGTGAATGACTCTTATTATTTAGTTTCTATAAAAAGGTGTAATACTTAAAACTCTTTAAGTAATAAAAGCTCCCTTTATCAGAAACAAAATATATAAAAGGTGTAGCACAAAAAGGGCATCAAAATAACACAATTATTCATAGCTATTGAGATACAAGGCCTCTCATGAAGCATAATGGCAACTAAAAATAGTTGAGACTTATCACTAGGTTAACAAATACTTTATGTAATTATCCGTAGCAACACACGACATTTAGCTAGGGTAAGCAAAAGAGGACTCAAGTGTTTAACTCTACCGTGAATAAAATTTGTATCTATACAAGGTCAGTATCTCTTCCCGAAAAGAATTGATTAGATTTTATCTCGTACAATGGCACTCATTAGTGTAAAGGTTGCATTCAACCATAGAAGTGTGTCGCATACAACATGTTTAATTAGCACGTAACACTAGAGATTTTCCACATAGCTAATCTTGCTATTTTAATAGTTGGCTTTGCTTTCTTGGTAGGTGTACGTATTTAGAAGACAGTGGCCTTGTATACAAACCCGGGGGAGTACTACAGATTACATGCAACTTGTATCATTGTATGCGCGTCTTGCTCAGTTTAACGAATACTAACTCGCACGTTAATTGTCAACTAATCCATCCACTTGTTATTGTTTCGACCACTGAGGCCGTTAGTTGATCGTAGCGCCGTGTGAGAAAGTCAGATGTGTACATGTGTTGTGTTGATACCGTGTTGCGTCGTGTTCGGGTGTGATAGACAGCTGATATCACAACGAAAGATGAGTCGAACTAGCTATAGTTAAGTGTAAATCATCGGTTGGTCAAAAAAAAAAAGTGTAAATCATCAGGGCGTGAACCAAGCGGACATGGATTATTCATCAGAACGATCTGTTTCAACGCTGTAATAATGCCGTCTCCAGTATTCAAAAGTCAGCCCATCGCTCTCCTCTGATCCCATCCAACCCTGTATGCAAGAAGGACCATTCTCTCCGCCTCCTCCAGCCGGACGCCCCTGCACAGTGCACAGAGCTCGCCCGCCGCCGCACACAGAGCGCCTCCTGAAGCCCGAGCCAGGAGCTCCACAAGGTGAGCTGCCTCCCCGGTTGATATATCCCAATGTGAGCTAGTTTTTTGTATATGGTGTGAGCTAGCTTAGTACTGAATTCCCCCCCCCCCCCCCCCCCCCCCCACCCCCCCCTGTTAGGTGCTTGGTACTTTGGTAGTACTGTCTATAAAGAGAGTGTTATGTGATGCGCCAATTTCATATCTAGATATTTGCTAGTCTACTGATTTTGTACTATTGTATAAACGATTGTTGACAGATTTTAGTTACAAGAGAGCACGCAAGTTGTGCTGAAATGACATGAACACTAACTGTTTGCGAAATGCCCAGGCCACTGCACACTCTGTTCCCTGCGAAGGGTGTCTCAACTGGCCAGGCTTTTCCCTTCAGCTCATACATCTCAGCTCTAAAACTTGGAACGCCGTAACTGAATTTCGGCTCCACTAGCAGATTCCTTCATGTCGCCGTTCGCCGGTGTATCTATGGTCATTGGTGGCGAGGTGCAGACCACGCCGGCCTTCGACGCCGGCATGGACAGCGGGTACCACCAGCTTGTGGTGAAAAATTACTCTCATACTGTATATGAGGTGCCCAACGGCGAGAGCATTAGGTCCGGGCCTTTCATGGTAGGAGGCCATAAATGGTGCATCCGGTACAGCCCTAACGGCGGGGACCCGAGTTGTGCCGACTTCATTTCCCTCCACCTTCGCCTTCTGGACAATTACGTACAACTGCCCGTGGTGGCGCAGTTCAGTTTTTGTTTTGCCAACGACCTTGAGAAGCAAAAGCCAATGTACATCGGTGCAACCGAAATATGCAGCTTTTTTAGCAGGGATCCTTTATGGGGCATCAGCAAGTTTGTGAGAAGAGATGTCCTTGAACAATCAGCTAATCTGAATGATGATTGTTTCACCATCCGGTGTGACATCATGGTTCACAACACGCAGGATGTGTCTGACATAGGTCAACAATTTTATAATCTGCTTCAGAATAAGGTGGGTACAGATGTGACATTTGAGGTCGGTGGTGAGAAATTCGTCGCACACCGGTGTGTTCTTGCAGCCCGATCAACCGTCTTCATGGCACAGCTCTTTGGCTTCATGAAGGAAGGCACTACGTCAAGTGTCATAGAGATCAAAGACATGGAAGCAAAAGTGTTTGAGGCTTTGCTTAGCTTCATCTACACAGACTCATTCCCTAAGATGGACAAGGAAAGCAATACGGAGGAGGAAGAAGGACAAGATGAGGAGGAAGAAGTAGAGTATGTAATGTGGTTGCAAGACTTGTTTGTAGCGGCGGATAGATATGGCATCCAACAACTCAAGTTCGTATGTGAAAAGCAATTGTCTAAGGATATAGGTGTGAGCTCTGTGGCATCTACTCTATTTCTAGCTGAGCAGCATCACTGCCACAGATTGAAGGAGGCATGCATAAAGTTTATTCAACTCCAATCTTCCGAGAGTTTGGAAAAAATAATGGAGAATCGGGGTTGGTAACATATAACTATGACATACCCCTCTGTTTTGAGAAAGATCTTTGTCAAGCGTGATTTATTTTCTCAAATTTTATCCCAATTTTGTTGTTGGTCGCAAGACTTCAGGTTTACTTCTTTGTGGTTTGTGTTCATGTTTGTGACACTGCCATAGGGGGGCAGAATTCTAGTGTTGTCTTCCATTTGATCCGCTGTTGCATTCCCTGGAGCCAAATTTCAAATTACTTCCCTGTTAGCTTCCTGTTAGATCCTACTAAAACCATCTTTCGGTAGATCAATGTGTGTATCGTGTGTGTGAAAACAGAGAGATTGAGAGAGAGAGATCGGTGCGATACCTTCGCTGTGGCTCGACGTGCTCGAGCCGGAGGCCATGGTGGTCGACGGCGTGGGCGTCGGAGGGCGCAGTGGTGCTTCCCGTGAGCACTGCGCTAACCCTAATCGGAAGGGGTGTCGGTGCGGTGGCTGGCAATGCGGTCAACCTCGTACTGCGTGCCTTGATCCCCCCACCTCATTATATAGCGCAGGTCACAGGGGCCCACCGTCCATAAACAGAAACGGACGACCCTGATTAGGGCGCAATCAAGGGGATCTGGAGCCGTTGGGCTCGTTGACCAGGAGATCATATCTAACATTCTCCCCTTGATTTCAACTTTTACTTTTAACTTTTTACCTTTTACTTTACTCGTTTCATCACCGATTAGTACATAGAGCATGTTTCATCGTCACAGCTCAATTGCCGATAGAATCAGACAGCCACTATATACTTTTCTGTTTTGAAACAAATCATGTTACTTTTGGGCCTCTGTAATCCAGAAATCATAGCCTTTTCATTAAACCCATGCCGGCTATGTGTTCCTGGAACACATTAGGTGGTAAGCCTTTCGTTAGCGGATCCGCAAGCATTTCCTTTGTCCTTATATGCTTGAGACTTATAGTTTGATTCTGGATTTTATCTTTCACAACATAATACTTTATATCTATTGCCTTTGTAGCATTACTCGACTTGTTGTTGTGAGCATAGAATACTGCAGGCTGGTTGTCACAGTACATCTTTAGTGGTTTGTCAATACAATCTACCACTTTCAAGTCGGGTATAAATTTCTTTAACCATATCGCCTGCCCCGTGGCCTCATAACATGCTATAAATTCTGCATACATCGTGGATGCAGCAACTAATGACTGTTTGGAGCTTTTCCACGAAATAGCCCCTCCTGCGAGAGTGAACACGTATCCTGACGTGGACTTTCTATCATCTTTGTCTCCCGCAAAATCTGCGTCTGAATACCCTCTTATCTCTAGGGAATCAGACCTTCTATATGTTAGCATGAGGTCTTTTGCGCCTTGCACATAACGCAATGCTTTCTTTATCATATTCCAGTGCTCATGGCCTGGATTTTCTTGATATCTACCGAGTACCCCGGTGATAAAAGCTAAGTCAGGGCGAGTGCACACCTGTGCATACTGTAAGCTTCCAACAGCCGAATCATATGGTACTGCTTTCATTCGATCGATCTCATATTGGTTCTTGGGACATTGAAATTTCCCAAAACGGTCGCCCTTGACTATAGGAGCAGGTGAGGTGCTACTTTTATGCATATTATATTTCTTTAGAACCTTTTCTAAATATGCCTTTTGTGATAGTCCTAACACTCCATTCTTTCTATCCCGGTGAATTTCTATGCCCAAAACATATGAAGCTTCACCAAGATCTTTCATATCAAAATTTGAGGACAAGAACTTCTTTATTTCTAGTAGTAGACTGACATCATTGCTCGCAAGCAGAATATCATCCACATACAGAATTAGGAAAATATATTTCCCACTTTTAAACTTTGCATAAATGCAGTTGTCCTCAACATTCTCTTTAAATCCAAAACTTTTAATTGTATTATTGAACTTTAAATACCACTGTCTAGAGGCTTGCTTTAACCCATAAATGGATTTCTTTAAGCGGCATCCCATATGTTCCTTCCCCTCCATGAAAAAACCCTTGGGTTGTTTCATGTAAACATTCTCTTCTAAATCTCCATTTAGAAATGCCGTCTTTATATCCATTTGATGCAACTCTAAATCAAAATGTGCAACTAGTGCCATGATGATTCTGAAGGAATCCTTACATGAGACCGGAGAAAATGTCTCATTGTAATCTACCCCTTCTCTTTGCGTAAAGTCTTTTGCCACAAGTCGCGCTTTATACTTTTCAACATTTCCATTTGAGTCATACTTAGTTTTGCAGACCCATTTGCAGCCTACTGTTTTGGCTCCTTTAGGAATTTCCTCTAAGTCCCAAACATTGTTAGAACTCATCGATTTCATCTCGTATTCCATGGCTTCCAGCCACTTCGAAGAGTGAACGTTTCTCATGGTTTCTTCATATGAAGTTGGATCTTCTTCCATATGAACTGTTTCTGTATTATAAACTTTATAATCACTAGAAATAGCAGATTTCCTAGCTCTTTTAGACCTTCTGAGAGTCTCATTCTCTGGCACATCATGTGTCTCAACATGCGACTCTTCTTCTAAATTTGGTTGTCGCTGCTCCCTTTCATGCTCAACAACGGGTTGAGTCGGCTCCTGAAGGACAGGTTCCGAGTCTTGCCTCGTTGTGGTCACGGGCGGAGTTACAACAGGTGCTTGCACCACAACCTCAGGGATTGTCGGTGAAGGTACAACAGGTAGGGCGAAAAATGGCTCATGGATCATCGGAAAAGGTGCACACACCCTCTTCTCCTCAAGATCAATTTTCCGGCCTACCATGCTCCCCCTCATCATTTCGTCCTCCAAGAAGACCGTGTGTCTCGTTTCTACAAACTTTGTGTATCTGTCTGCTGATACGTCTCCAACGTATCTATAATTTCTGATGTTCCATGCTTATATTATACCAATTGCTACATGTTTTATATACACTTTGTATCACTTTTATGCATTTTCTGGGACTAACCTATTAACAAGATGCCACAGTGTCGGTTCCTGTTTTCTGTTGTTTTTGGTTTCAGAAAAGTTGTTCTGCGAATATTCTCGGAATTGCACGAAACAAGAACCGAAGTCCCTATTTTTCCAACACGTACACGGAGTCCGAATGAGAGACGAAGGAGGGCCGTGGGCCGCCCTCACCACCTCACGGCGCGGGTGGGCCCACAGCCGCGCCACCAGGTGGTGAGGGGCCCTCGTGCCTCCACCGACGCCGCCCCTTCGCCTATATATTCGTCTTTTCGGGAAAACCCTAAGTACCCGAGCCAATACTCCAGAAAACATCCGCCGCCGCCGCCGTCGTCAACCCTAACTCGGGAGGGTTCTGAAGCTCTCCCCGGCACCCTGCCGGAGAGGGGAATCATCACCGGAGGGCTCTACATCACCATGCCTGCCTCCGGAGTGATGTGTGAGTAGTTCATCTCTGGACTATGGGTCCATAGCAGTAGCTAGATGGTTGTCTTCTCCACTTGTGCCATCATGTTTAGATCTTGTGAGCTGCCTATCATGATCAAGATCATCTTATTGTAATGCAACATGTTGTGTTTGCTGGGATCCAAGGAATATTGATACTATGTCAAGTTGAATATTGTATTATCATGTCTATGTCTTTTATGATCTTGCATGCTCTCCGTTACTTGTTGAAGCTTTGGCCAAGTGAATGCTTGTGACTCCAAGAGGGAGTATTTATGCTAGATAGTTGGGTTCAGCCTCTATTTAATCTGGGATAGTGACAGAAAGTTCTAAGGTTGTAGATGTGTTGTTGCCACTAGGGGTAAAACAGCAATGCTTTGTCTAAGGATGAATGTGTTGTTTACATTATGCACTTTACTTAATGCAATTGTCTGTTGCTTGCAACTTAATACTGGAAGGGGTACGGATGTTAACCTGAAGGTGGACTATTTAGGCACAGATGCATGCTGGATAGCGGTATGTGTACTTTGTCGTAATGCGCAAATGAATCTCATAGTAGACACTACAACTTGCACATGCATATTATGCACTTATCAATGTTGTCAATTGCCCAGCTGTAATTTGTTTACCCAGCATGTTAGTTATCTTTATGGAGAGACACCACTAGTGAACTGTGGATCCCGGTCCATTCTTTTACATCTGAAATACAACCTACTGCAATCATTGTTCTCTTTCATTTTCTGCAAGCAAACATCATTTTCCACACTATACATTTAATCCTTTGTTTTCAGCAAGCCGGTGGGATTGACACCCTCACTGACTCGTCGGGGTAAAGTAGTTTGATTGTCTTGTGTGCAGGTTCCACGTCATCTTTCAAGACTTTGCGCCGAGTTTTCTGGCACTGTTGACACCTTCAGAGCATCGCGATTTCCTACTGGTTCAATAAACCTTGGTTTCATACTGAGGGAAGACTTGCCACTACACTCATCAAACCTTACACTTGAGGTCTCCTGACGAACGTGCGCTCCACACGCATCATCTGCACAGTAGAAACGATAACCTTTTGATCTATCAGGATAGCCAATGAAATGGCAAGTTACTGTCTTGGGGTCTAACTTTGCAATGTGTGGATTAAAAACTTTTGTCTCAGCTGGGCTCCCCCAGACTTTCAAGTGGCTTAGAGAAGGGACTCTCCCTGTCCACAACTCGTACGGTGTTTTGGGCACCGACTTACTTGGTACTCTGTTGAGAATGTGAATGGCGGTTTTTAACGCCTCCATCCATAATCGCAATGGTAGTGTGGAATAACTCATCATACTGCGCATCATATCCATAAGAGTACGGTTACGCCTTTCAGCTACTCCATTTTGCTGTGGATCGCCCGGCATAGAATACTGGGCGACTATTCCATTTTCCAGTAAAAACCTTGCAAAAGGTCCAGGTACTTGACCATATGGAGTGTGCCGACCGTAGTACTCCCCCCCCCCCCCCCCCCCCCCCCCACGGTCGGACCTGACTATTTTAATTCTTTTATCATGTTGATTTTCAACTTCAGCTTTGAATATTTTAAATTTATCTAATGCTTCAGATCTTTCTTTAATTGGATAAATATAACCATATCGGGAATAATCATCTGTGAACGTTATGAACGAGTCATAACCATTCACACTTTTCACCGGAAATGGTCCACATATATCAGTGTGAATAATTTCTAGTGTCGATGTGCTTCGGTTTGCACCCTTTTTAATTTGCTTTACGTATTTTCCTTTTATGCAATCTATGCATTGTTCTATATCTGAAAACTCTAACGGAGGAAGAATATCATTTTTAACGAGGCTTTCTATTCTTCCCCTCGAAATATGGCCTAATCGACAGTGCCATAACTTCGACGAGTCATGAGTTCGCTTTCTTTTCTTTTGTTCTTTGTTCGACAAGGGAATTTGTTCATTCACATTGCACAGAGAATGCACTTTTTCACGCAAGGATAACAAATAAAGCTTATCATGAAGTAAAGCAATACCCACACAAGCATCTTTAAACCATATGGCACACTTGCCATGACCGAAATAACATTCATAACTGTCTTTATCCAAACACGATACACTTATTAAGTTTCTGTGAATCGAAGGAACAAATAAAACATCTCTAAGCATAATATTGGAACCATCGGCTAGCTCCAAGGAGATGTCGCCAACAGCTTCAATTTCTGCTTGAACTCCATTTGCGACTTCAATGTGCCTTTTGCTTCTTTGCAAAGTCCTTGTCGAATGGAATCCCTGTAAAGAATTTGCAACATGAACAGTTGCACCTGAGTCAATCCACCAAGTAGATTCTGAAAACTGTGTATACAGGGATTCATTTACAAAAGAAAATGTGTACATACCTTTCTTTGCCATTATGCTCTTGAGCCAATCTGAGCAATCTTGCTTGAAATGCCCTTTCTTCTTGCAGTGGTGGCATGTGTCTTTGTCCACTGGAAACTGTTGCTGATACTGCTGGGGACCTTTGCCATGTGGCTTATACTGGTGGTGACCTTTGCCATATGGCTTTGAAGGGGAACCGTAGTTCCTGTTCTTGTTGTCCTTCACGAAGTTCAAAGAGCCCCCATTCTGGGACTTCAGCCTTTCCTCTTCTTGCGACAACATGGCAATGGTCTTTTCAATGTCCCATTTTTCAGGTGACACATTGTAATTGACAACAAAATTGTCAAACTATGGTGGCCATCACCAGGTGAACTATGAGTGCAGGCTTGAGCTCCAGATCAGCCTCCATGGACTTCAGCTTAGCAGCCATGTTGCTCATTCTGAGAATGTGCTCCCTTATGCCATGTGCACCTCCATGATACTTTTCTGTTACCAGCTGTTTCAGCAGCTGGGTAGCATATGTCTTTGAAGAACCAGTAAACTGGCTCTTTATCTTTTGGAGATACTCTCCCACGGAGACACACTCTTCAATTGAGCCCACAATAGCGTTCTCAACTGTGTTCTTTATAAATGCCATGCACTTTTTGTTGGTGTTCACCCACTTTTGGTTCTTGATACGTCTCAAACGTATCTATAATTTTTGATGTTCCATGCTGTTATTATATCAATTGCTACATGTTTTGGTTACACTTTATATCATTTTTATGCATTTTCTGGGACTAACCTATTAACAAGATGCCACAGTGCCAGTTCCCTGTTTTCTGCTGTTTTTGGTTTCAGAAAATCTATTAAGGAAATATTCTCGGAATTGGACGAAACAAAAGACATCGTCAATAATATCACGAGGAGATCACGGAGTCCAAAGGGGAGTCGGAGCAGACCCACCAGGGGGCCACGCCACACTAGGGCGCGGCCCAGGGTGGGCCCGCGCCCCCCTATGGCGTGGTGGCCCCCCTCGGCCACCGACGCCGCCTCTTCGCCTATATATTCTCCGCGACGCGAAAACCCTATTACGGTCGATCATATTCCACGAAAAGTTCCGTCGCGGCCGTCATCGTCAATCTCAGATCGGAGGAGTTCTGAAGCTCTTCCCGGCACCCTGCCGGAGGGGAGATCATCACCGGAGGGCTCTACATCACCATGCCTGCCTCCGGAGTGATGCGTGAGTAGTCCACCCCTGGACTACGGGTCCATAGCAGTAGCTAGATGGTTGTCTCTCTACCTTGTGCCTCCATGTTTAGATCTTGTGAGCTGCCTAACATGATCAAGATCATCTTATTGTAATGCTAGATGTTGTGTTTGCTGGGATCCGATGAATATTGATACCATGTTTATTCAAGTTGTTTATCTATGTGCTCTTGATCTTGCATGCTCTCCGTTGCTAGTAGATGCTTTGGCCAAGTAGATGCTTGTGACTCCAAGAGGGGGTATTTATGCTCGATAGTGGGTTCAGTCTCTAGATATCTGGATCAGTGACAGAAAGGTCTAAGATGGTAGATGTGCTGTTGCTACTAGGGATAAAACATTGGTGCAGTGTCCAAGGGCACTTGTATTGATTACATTACACACTTTACTTCATGCAATAATCTGTTGTTAGCAACTTAATACTGAATAGGATGCGGATGCTGCCTTGAAGGTGGATTATTTAGGCATAGATGCTGTTGGAATAACGGTCTATGTACTTTGTTGTAATGCCCAACTAGATTTCATAGTAGACATCTTGGCATGTATTGCATTGTTATGCCCTCTCTATTTGTCAATTGCCCAGCTGTAATTTGTTTACCCAACATGCTAGTTATCTGTTCTGAGAGAGACACCACTAGTGAACTGTGGACCCTGGTCCAATTTCCTCATACTGTTTACACAACCTGCTGCAATCATCTGTTTCCTGTTACTTGCTGTTTTTCCTGCTGTTTTCCACACCATACGTTTAACTCTTTGTTTCTGCAAGACCGGAGAGATTGACAACCTCTCTGTTTCGTGTTGGGCAAAGTTCTGGTTTGTGTCTGTGCAGATTCCACGTTGGTGCAAGCTCCCTAGCGCCAGGGGGAGTCAACATCAACAACCTTCCGATAGATCGTCAAGTCCTACTGGATTGATAACCTTGGGTAGATTTTCAAGGGAAAACTTCTGCTGTCTACATCATAACCTTCCTCTTGGGGTTCACCAACACGTAGCCATCAAGCTGTTTTCTGGCGCCGTTGCCGGGGACTTGGAGGCTATTGGAAAGGGGAGTCTCTCAGTTCCAATCTCTTTACTTTGTTTTTTGTCTTGTTTTAGTTTTGTTTTGCTTGCTGTTAAAAATCAAAAACCCAAAAAAATTAAATTCCTGCATCTAGTTTTTAATTTCGAGTTGCCCTGTTGCTTGTTTTAGTTGCTAAAATGAGTAATCCTGAAAATACTAAGTTGTGTGACTTTACTAGCACAAACAACAATGATTTTATCTGTACACCCATTGCTCCACCTGCTTCTAAAGCAGAATTTTATGAGATTAAGCCTGCACTGTTAAATCTGGTTATGAAAGAGCAATTTTCTGGTGTTAGTACTGATGATGCTGCTGCCCACTTAAACAACTTTGTTGAACTTTGTGATATGCAAAAGTATAAGGAGGTAGAGAGTGATATTATTAAGCTGAAATTGTTTCCTTTCTCTTAAGAGGAAGAGCTAAAGATTGGTTGCTATCTTTGCCTAGAAATAGTATTGATTCCTGGACTAAATGCAAAGATGCTTTCATTGGAAAATATTATCCTCCTGCTAAAATTATCCTTAAGAAGTGGTATTATGAACTTTAGGCAACTTGATAATGAGCATGTTGCCCAAGCTTGGGAAAGAATGAAGTCTTTGGTTAAAAATTGCCCCACTCATGGACTGACTACTTGGATGATCATCCAAACCTTTTATGCAGGACTAAATTTTTCTCAAGGAATTATTGGACTCGGCTGCTGGAGGGACCTTTATGTCCATCACTTTGGGTGCTGCTACAAAGCTTCTTGATGATATGATGGTAAATTATTCTGAATGGCACACTGAAAGGGCTCCAACTGGTAAGAAGGTAAATTCTGTTGAGGAAATTTCCTCCTTGAGTGATAAAGTTGATGCTATTATGACTATGCTTTCGAATGGACATGGTGTTGTGGATCCAAATAATATTCCTCTTGCTTCTTTGGTTGCTCATGATGAGAAAAATGTTGATGTAAACTTCATTAAAAATAACAACTTCAACAACAATGCCTATAGGAATAATTTTGGTAGCAACAATTATAGGCCATATCCTGCTAATGGTAGCAACTCTTATGGTAATTCTTATGGCAATTCCTACAGTAACAATAGAAGTGTGCCCTCTGATCTTGAAGTCATGCTTAAGGATTTTATTAGCACACAAACTACTTTTAATAAAACTGTTGAGGAAAAGCTAGGAAAAATTGATACTCTTGCTGCTAAAGTTGATAGTCTTGCTCATGATGTTGAAATGCTGAAAATAAAAGCTATTCCTAGTGATATTAGAGAGAGTAAAACACTCAATGCTATCCAAATTAAAATTGATAATAACATTAGGATGCTTGCTGAACTTCATGAAAGATGGGAGAGAGAAGAAAGAGAAGCTGAAATTGCTGAACAAAATAGTGTTGTTAGAGTTTGCACTATTTTTACTAATGAAACAAATGATGCCTCACATGCTAATGCGCCCCCTACTGTTAGTGAAAAGATAATAAGTGTTGGAAATGTCTCTACTACCTCTACAAAAAGTTTTAAATTGCCTGATAGCACTACTTTTGTTCCTAGTAAAAGTGCTGAAATTTTTAGAGGTGTTGGTGATAATTGCTCCATTTTTTTATGACAACAACTTCAATTTCGAAAATTGTAACATAACTGAAGTCATCATGTTCTTGCAAAAGCTAGCTAAGAGTCCTAATGCTAGTAAAATAAATATGGCTTTTACTGAACATATTATCAAAGCTCTCATGCATGCTAGGGAAGAAAAATTAAAACTTGAAGCTTCTATCCCTAGGAAGTTAGATGATAATTGGGAACCTGTTATTAAAATGAAACTGAGTGAGTTTGAATGCAATGCTTTGTGTGACCTTGGTTCTTGTATTTCGGTTATGCCTAAAAATTTATATGATATTCTCAAGCTTGCACCTTTGGAAAAATGTCATTTGGATGTTCACTTTGCTGATTCTTCTATGAAGAAACCTTTAGGAAAAGTTGATGATGTTTTGATAATGGTTAATAACAATCTTGTCCCTGTTGATTTTGTGGTTTTGGATATTGAATGCAATCCTTCTTGTCCTATTGTTTTGGGAAGACCTTTTCTGAGAACTGTTGGTGCTGTTATTGATATGAGAGAGGGGAATATAAAATTTCAATTCCCACTCAAGAAAGGTATGGAACACTTCCCTAGGAAGAAGATGAAATACTCACATGATACTAGTGTCAAGACAAATTATGGTTTTGGATTTTCTGGTCTTGACAATACTTGATGCATCTCTTCATGCCTAGCTCAAAGGCATTAAAGAAAAGCACTTCTGGGAGATAACCCATGTTTTTATTTGCTGTTTTATTTTTGTTTTCTTGAGTCAAGGATGCTTGTTTACCTCTGTAGCAACTCCTTTGTATCTTTTATTTGCTGTTTTGTTGTGCCAAGGAGAGTTACTAATGCAAAGTTGGTTTTTATTTTCGGGACTGCATTGGGACAGATTGCTGTTCGTCACCGTTTAATTCAGTAGAAAATCAGAAAAAATCGAAAAATGCTGAAACTTTTTGTGCATGTTCCTGATGATGTTACGCAACTTTCATTATTTCAAAAGTTTTCATCTGAGCATCGTAAGTGCCTCGAAAAAATTCGTCATTACAGACTGTTCTGGTTTGACAGATTCTGTCTTTTATTTTGCATTCTCTCTTTTACAAGTTTTTAAGTGGTTTCTTTTCGTGTAAAAGTGCCCACTTGAGCCTAGTAACAGTGGCTAATGTTTAAAATAGTTGGCTTGTGAGTTTTGTCTTTGCTAGAACTTTGAAGTATTATCTTTTAGTGCACTAACCTGCTAATGAGAAAAGCTGTTAAGTTTTGGTGTGAAGGAAGTTTTCAAGTGTTGATAGAGGAGAATGATATTACATGATCAAGAAGAGTGAAGAGCTTAAGCTTGGGGAGGCTTACCTCCCCAGCATATTTCAAGAAGACTCAAGCATCTAAGCTTGGGGATGCCCAAGGCATCCCCTTCTTCATCTACAAATTATCAGGTCATCTCTAATGGTGCTATATTTTTATTGCTTCATGCTAGTGTACTCTTCCTTGGAGCGTCAGTGTGTTTTTGTTTTCAGTTTGTTTTGTTTTGTTTGCTGTGCTATACTTGTTGGATCCTAGCATTCATGTTTGGGAGAGAGACACGCTCCACTTTTTCATTAGAATACTCTTGTGCTTCACTTATACTTGTTGAGTATTCCTGTCTAGTTGCTGTTATTGCTGTTAGCTCTCAGTTTTTCATATCTCTTGTTAGAGCTTTCAGTTTCTTTTGAAGAAAGTACTCTCTTGCTTCACTTATATCTGTTTGGAGAGTTGTCAAATAAGTTGATTGGTGTTTGGTTGGACCAGAAAAATGCTATGCATGTGGTAGTGGTATAAAATGCTTACATGAATCTTTTTAGATCGTTGTCTTGAGTAATTTGATGCTTGCCAATTGTTTTGAGCTGTCAAGTAATTAATGTTTAAGCTTGTGCATCATGTAAGTAATGGCTATTAATGAAGAACTACTATAAGGATTTTCTGCTATAATAATCTGTTGCATAATTGGAAGTCCATAGTAGTCTAGATAATTTTTGGATGAAGGCTATGTGTTAACAAGGAAGACAGTGGGAGTCTATGGTTCGTCAAACCTTGTGTTTTATGTACACTCTTGCTATTCCAGTTGATAATGATGTTTGCTTATAATAACCTTGCTAGCCTAAACTCTGTACTAAGAGGGAATGCTTCTTGTACATCCAAAACCTTGAGCCAAATCCATGCCACCTGTGTCCACCATACCTACCTATTATGTGGTGTTTTCACCATTCCAAGTAAATTTCTTCATGTGCTATCTACTAACTACTCAAAACTGTTACATTTCCTTTTTGTGTCACTACTTGAAAAGCTCATAAGGACGTAGTAGTGAGATTTGTCATCTTCCATGCTAATTAATTTACAAGGATTGGCAGCTTCATCTGCTTCTCCACCTTTTATTTTGCATTAAAGAGCTGGTTAGTCCACCCTATAAATAAATAAATAGACACTCCTCCATGGTGAATGTTGGTGGGCACCCGAGGATTCGGTTAGCCATGGTTTGTGGAAAGTAAATGGTTGGGAGGAGTGTCACCAATAAGTGCTTGTTACAAGTGCAGTCCTAAAAACTCTCGGAACCGCTCTAAAAGTTAGTTAGCCATGGAAGATGACAAGTACCTGCTATTTGATTTGTTGACACCTGTATACACCATTACCTTACAAAACAATATTTTATGCTCTCTATATGCCTTCGGGAACTACAGCTCTAGCACATGATGTTAATCCCTGCTTCCCTCTGCGAAGGGCCATTCTTTTACTTTTATGTTGAGTCAGTTTTCCCACTTCTTTCTGTCTACTTAAGCAAACATCATTGTCAACTCCAGTATAACAGTTTTTACATAACTTTGTGTTTGGTTGATCATATTCTTTGCATTGACATTATCTATATGATATACATGTTGAAAGTTGAAGCAAAAGCTGAAGCTATTATCTTCCTTTGTGTTGATACAAACACTTTCATGTTGAGAATTATTGCTGCTGTGAACTAACTATTATGTTAGACTATTATATCTCTAAATGTTTTATAGTATTATTCATGAAAGTTTGCACTTGTGTGATCACTTATGTTTACTCTTTATTTACTTGCTTGCAAACTATAGACCATTGGCTTGGATCACTTCATTCAGATCATGTGCATTACATTGTTATTTGATCAAAGATTGTGTTGGTAGCATGTCACTTCAAAAATTATCTGTTTTTATCGTTTACCTACTCGAGGACGAGCAGGAACTAAGCTTGGGGATGCTTGATACGTCTCAAACGTATCTATAATTTTTGATGTTCCATGCTGTTATTATATCAATTGCTACATGTTTTGGTTACACTTTATATCATTTTTATGCATTTTCTGGGACTAACCTATTAACAAGATGCCACAGTGCCAGTTCCCTGTTTTCTGCTGTTTTTGGTTTCAGAAAATCTATTAAGGAAATATTCTCGGAATTGGACGAAACAAAAGACATCGTCAATAATATCACGAGGAGATCACGGAGTCCAAAGGGGAGTCGGAGCAGACCCACCAGGGGGCCACGCCACACTAGGGCGCGGCCCAGGGTGGGCCCGCGCCCCCTATGGCGTGGTGGCCCCCCTCGGCCACCGACGCCGCCTCTTCGCCTATATATTCTCCGCGACGCGAAAACCCTATTACGGTCGATCATATTCCACGAAAAGTTCCGTCGCGGCCGTCATCGTCAATCTCAGATCGGAGGAGTTCTGAAGCTCTTCCCGGCACCCTGCCGGAGGGGAGATCATCACCGGAGGGCTCTACATCACCATGCCTGCCTCCGGAGTGATGCGTGAGTAGTCCACCCCTGGACTACGGGTCCATAGCAGTAGCTAGATGGTTGTCTCTCTACCTTGTGCCTCCATGTTTAGATCTTGTGAGCTGCCTAACATGATCAAGATCATCTTATTGTAATGCTAGATGTTGTGTTTGCTGGGATCCGATGAATATTGATACCATGTTTATTCAAGTTGTTTATCTATGTGCTCTTGATCTTGCATGCTCTCCGTTGCTAGTAGATGCTTTGGCCAAGTAGATGCTTGTGACTCCAAGAGGGGGTATTTATGCTCGATAGTGGGTTCAGTCTCTAGATATCTGGATCAGTGACAGAAAGGTCTAAGATGGTAGATGTGCTGTTGCTACTAGGGATAAAACATTGGTGCAGTGTCCAAGGGCACTTGTATTGATTACATTACACACTTTACTTCATGCAATAATCTGTTGTTAGCAACTTAATACTGAATGGATGCGGATGCTGCCTTGAAGGTGGATTATTTAGGCATAGATGCTGTTGGAATAACGGTCTATGTACTTTGTTGTAATGCCCAACTAGATTTCATAGTAGACATCTTGGCATGTATTGCATTGTTATGCCCTCTCTATTTGTCAATTGCCCAGCTGTAATTTGTTTACCCAACATGCTAGTTATCTGTTCTGAGAGAGACACCACTAGTGAACTGTGGACCCTGGTCCAATTTCCTCATACTGTTTACACAACCTGCTGCAATCATCTGTTTCCTGTTACTTGCTGTTTTTCCTGCTGTTTTCCACACCATACGTTTAACTCTTTGTTTCTGCAAGACCGGAGAGATTGACAACCTCTCTGTTTCGTGTTGGGCAAAGTTCTGGTTTGTGTCTGTGCAGATTCCACGTTGGTGCAAGCTCCCTAGCGCCAGGGGGAGTCAACATCAACAACCTTCCGATAGATCGTCAAGTCCTACTGGATTGATAACCTTGGGTAGATTATTCAAGGGAAAACTTCTGCTGTCTACATCATAACCTTCCTCTTGGGGTTCACCAACACGTAGCCATCAGTTCTCTAGGGTGTATCCCATCTCCACTGGAGCATGGTCACTTAACTTTTTCTGCCAAGCAGATTCATCATCATCTGTCTCTCTTACTGGCTCTGCTGGTCTGACTGGCTGGGGAGCATTCAAAACCCAGTCAACCTCAGCGCAGACAAAAGCCCGTTTAACTTTCTTCCACCACTCAGCGTAGTTGTCACCCCTGAGCGTCGGAATGTCCTTGCGGCAACTCATCAGGTGAAAACTTCCTGAAACCACAAGGATATGAGATTACAAAAAAACAATTGCATGCATTAATCCAACGTTGGTATAAATCAAAGCATACAACCGTTTGTGCAATTAAAACTATATCACCGTTGGGCAATAAAAGAAATAAATGCACCTTTTAACACATAATAAACAAATCATTATCATGCTATTAACAACGTTGGTCATTTAATAACAGAATCATAATTATCTTTAATACCATTTTAATCATGCTTTTAATTCTCACTTTAAATCATGATAATGCTATTAACAACGTTGGTCAATTCATAACAGAATCATAATCATCATTAATATCACTTTATCATGCTTTTAATTCTCACTTTATTGCTTCTATGCAATTACTTTTAACTATTTGCAGCGGAAATTATGAATAAAATTCATAAACTTTATACTTTTCAGAAACATTTCTGTATACTTTTATATTTCCTAAACAAATTTTCGTTGGAATAATTTGAATAGGAAAAACTATGCAAAATTCAGCATAAAATTGGACAAAAAATTGCCAAAACCGTGCTAAAAAGAATAAACTGTAAACTGTCCTACGGCCCAGCCCACGGTTCGCTCTCTGTCACGCGCACGCGGCGAAGAATAAAAGTTCGTCGCCCTCGGCCTGATCCCGCGCGCACTGCCAGGGACGCGGCCCACGGCCCGTTCACTTTCGGCCCAGCGGCCCGTCTGCGCGCTAGGGTTTGCTTCCTGGCCGTCGGATTGAATCCGACGGTCTAGCGTGAATCTCGCCGGATCAAAACCGGCGACGAGCACGATCCCAGTCAAACCCTAGCCGCATTTTTTTTGTCTCCCTCGCCCTGTTCTCTCGCTCCCGCGCGCCTGGCGGCGGCGCCCGTGGTGGAAAAACTTCACCGCGGCGCTGGCACGCCGGTGGCCGGAGGCCGGCGACTGCCGCGGTCGCCTTCTCTCCTTCCCCTCTTTTTCTTTGCTCGCTTTCTCTCCCGTGCTCCCGCGGCGGCGGCGCCGCGTTGTGCGATTCCGGCCGCTGGCGACCACAGCTCCGTGCGAGCTGCTCTCTCCCTCTCCCCTTTTTCTTTCTTTCTCAACCCGAGCAGTCCGAAGACCAATAGGGAGAGGAGCGGCGCCTCCCTGGCCCTCTTGCCGGAGCTGCGTGCACCCACGGGTGGGCGCAACTCCGTCAAGCGGCTCAGCGGCGGTGCCCTTTGCCGGCGGTGACTAGGCCGGTGAGTTCTTTTTCCTTTTCCCCTCTTTTTGCGTGTTAGGGTTAGGGTTAGGGACTCCTCTGTTTTTCTTTCGGCAGTGGGGAGGCGCTGCCTCTCCTCTGCCCGTGCTCTTCGTCCAGTCCCTCGGCTTGCCGATGCGCACATGGATCGAGAGGAGCAGCGCGGCCTCGCGGCGGCGCACTTTGCCGGTGATTAACCGGTGTGTTTCCTTTTTCTTTTGCTTTTCTTTTCTTGCTACCGAAAGATTAAAACTAGGATCCAATTGCTCTGATACCATTGTTAGATCCTACTAAAACCATCTTTCGGTAGATCAATGTGTGTATCAAGTGTGTGTGTGAAAACAGAGAGATTGAGAGAGAGAGAGAGAGATCGGGCGATACCTTCGTTGTGGCTCGACGTGCTCGAGCCGGAGGCCATGGTGGTCGACGGCGTGGGCGTCGGAGGGCGCAGTGGTCCTTCCCGTGAGCACTGCGCTAACCCTAATCAGAAGGGGTGTTGGTGGGGTGGCTGGCAACGCGGTCAACCTCGTACTGCGTGCCTTGACCCCCCACCTCTTTATATAGCGCAGGTCACAAGGGCCCACCGTCCATAAACAGAAACGGACGCCCCCGATTAGGGCGCAATCAAGGGGATCTGGAGCCGTTGGGCTCGTTGAACAGGAGATCATATCTAACACTTCCATCTAAATACACATTTTGAATGTGTGTTTTCAAGCACACGTGAACTAATTATATTTTGTACACATCAGGGGCCCATAAGGGTCTCGTGTCCTATGTGTGTGTGGTAGTGGTACCATAGGGTCATTTTGCAACGATCGATCAGAGTATGTAACGAATATCGTGGGACCTGGTCGAGTCCGACTCTGACTTGGCGCCCCATGGCACGTCGATTATAAGTTCCAAAGCACGTGACGCCAATCCTATAGCGGTACAGACGATCGATCGTCCACGCAAGAGAAGATCATCATCGAAACATTAGAGCTCCCCAACATTATGTCGGCGGCGGCGTTGCGTCGGCTGCTGCTCCAGACAATCAGCCGACCCCTCGCTCCCCGGCAGCCCCTCCCCTCCTTCACCGGCGCCGGCGCCACCAAGGCTTTCCAGGTTCGCATCGCCTTCCATCTCTTCACACACCAATAAATCCAGAAGGATTTTCTCATACTTTAATTCCAGGGGTCAATCGTCGTGGTTTAATTTTGATCTCAACTGCAAATTTTGCACATGCGCGTTGCGGTCATCGCCTATATTTATCTCGATCGATCCAATGAACTTCTGATTTAATTCTGCTCAGGGCTACCGTCGGGCGGCGGACAGGTGTATGATCCGATCCTACAGTTCAGAAGCTGCCGGGAGTCGAGAACAAGGAAAGTATGTCATCAACCAACCCGAGCAGTACTATACTTGATATAGTAGTGTTTTTTTATGGGATATTGATTGGCCACTCAAAGTAACTCGTGTGTTTCGGTGCAGGAAATTGACACTGAAGCAACAAGTATTGATCCAACTAGGCTTAAATCTACCTTTGTGGTCGATCTACTGGGCGAGCATCGCGATACCGTACTATTGGGACCCCGTCCAATATGAACACGACTTTCCGGAAGATGATTGACTAGGTTGCTGAAAATCTAGATCACGACGACCTAGCGGAGCTCCTGTGTACCTTACTAATAAATCCAATTATGTTGTGTACCTAATACCTACTTACATCCATGTAATATGTTTCTTTAGGCAAGAAGCCAAACATCTATGCTCTCTCATCTAGTTGTCCTTTCAAGTACATGAGTGATTCTTTAAATAAAATTGACAGTCTGACAGACAACCGTTATATGCTTGGACGAACACTGAAATTTTGAATTTGTTTTGAATCTTTAGAATTCCAGCAAAGTTTTATGTCAAACTTAAGATCGAGCGCCCAGTCGATGATAACATCACAGTTTCCACCGCTATTCCAAAACCGTACATGAAACCTTAGCTTCACACGGCTTCTCTATGATCAGAAAAAAAAAAGAGGACTGTTTCGTTTCGTTATTAGCCCCGGGGGCGTAGATAGAATTAGGTAAAATAAAATATATTGGAAAGTCCTAAATTAGACCAAAGGAATTCATCAAACTTGCCTCGTTGACATCCCATAGCTGGCCAACTTAAGATTGAGCTTCTACTAGGCTCGCTCAAGCTCTTTTGGCTGACATCCTAAGGCCCTATTTGTTTGGGCTACAGCTGCACGAGAAGCAGATGGAGCTAGAGCTGGTAGATTCTTTGAAGCAACTGGAGCTGAACAGAAGGTGAAATGTAAAATTTTTTTTGGCAACCTGCATTTAAAACGGCTGGTGAACACATAGCTGGTGTTGAATGTCTAAAATACCCTGTATATGCTGACATGTTGTATAAGTACTGATTTGAAATGATTAAACTCATGATGTGTTTGTATTAGCTCAAATAGTATGCTTAAAACATTTTTAAGATAAAGTTTTTTAATTTTTATTAATAAATGATTATAATAAATAAAATCAGCTTTCCAAATGTATTAATTGTGAGCGAGACGATGGGTTGGTACTTGGTACATCAACTCTCTGTGTGGTGGCATGTCATCATAAATAAAGTGAGTTAGAGGGGTAGGAGTAGGACGATGTACCGACTGAATTTCTAAGTTCCAAGCTGCGAGAAGCGCCTCTGGACGTACTTCTCAGGCAGTGCAAATGCAACAAGCGCTTAACTGAGCCTGGTCTAGAAAATAAAGTATTTGGTTAGGCTTAGGCTTTTGAAGGAGTAAAAGCTGTAGAAGCTCTAGACCAAGCCAGAACAAACAGGGTCTAAGTACTTTTTAAAGAGTACTAGCTTACACAATTGTGAGTGTGGGACTATGGCCCGAGCTATAGCTCTTTATATCCAGCTTAAAAAAAAATCATATTTCAGAGATTCAAAATTCTGAGGAAAAATCATGGATGTAAATAAAGTTGTCTTCTACCAAGGTGTGTTAAATCTCAAATAAATATGTTGTATATTGGATGAGCAAAAATGATAAATATGAATCTGAAAGTAGCGATAGTGCAAAATTGATCATTCCAAAATATGTCAGGTCAATTTTGACTATCATGGAGTATAAATTATTTTGTGTTGAGATTTTTTCTGAATCTTTTGTATTGGGGGAATTCCCCACAGTCCTTTATCAACCAAAAGAATTGTACAGATTATTTACAAACTACAACATAAACTAGAAAAGAGTACTAAGCCATAATTCTAAACAGGGTAGAACGGAGGCTCTCAACCTATGCTTAAGCAAGGTTACATCAGCAACAAAACCAGATTTCCAACCCCTGAATGCATGAGGGTCGAATGTTTAAAAAACCCAATCATTCCTCTGTTTCCAAATGTTCCATCAAGCAAGAGTTAAAACCTCAGTGAAGCAAGGTCCAGAAAAGATTTTTTTGCTGCTTTAGGCAATCAACAAATGCCCCATCACACCATTCAATCTGTAGGTAGTTCCAAACTCGTGTGCTGAACTAGCATTCAAAAATCAGATGGTTTCGACCTTCCAAGATCTATGCAGAGCATAAAACACAATCATTGTCATATGTAACCTTCCAATGTCGTCTCAGCATCATGTCATTCGTGTTGATTCTACATGCAGGATCAACCAAGCAAAGAACTCGTGTTTTGGGTTGAGATTTGCAAGTTGATATAATCATGTCTATGTTCGGGATTTTTTAAATATATTTAAAACTTTGTAATATGATCTTCGAATTTTGTGCGAAGCTTGGGCTCCAAATGCACTTCCTGACACAATTATCTTCTTTTTTCGAGTTTGTGGTCATAAAATAAAATTGTTGTATTTGATTTTTCATCAATATGATTTATTGCACTATTGTGATCTATTCCGAGCTAACCTAATCAATGGAAGTGATTTACTCAGATTCCTAGCCTCTGTTCTGATAAACGCCAAACATTTCGTACTAAATTTTTGTTAACTAGACTTTCATATATATGCACGGTTGTTATTCAAGAAAATGGCGGGATAAATAAATTGTACATAAATGAAGCCAAGCACCTTGCGGTGAGCATATCATATACATGAATCTCATGTATATAAATTTTGACAACATATGTAGAGCATGCACATGTTCTAAACTTATTATCAAAATCCTTTGTAACTCGTAAGATACATTTATGAAAAAAAACCAGTCATAATAATAACTTCTATGGTTTAATTTATACATAAGAGCTTTCTGTAAATCTGTATCTGCCATAAACTACAAATCACTATTAGGATATTAGTTACTATTTGATTAAAAGATCTGTTGGGATATTTAAGGATATCTATATAAATAAAGGCACATACATATAGCAAACATAATATGCATATACACTATATAATTAACGCAGAGTTAAAATAAATCCAAAGAGTTTTATTAACCATTTTTATTTTTTGAACTTTAAGAATATTGGAATGAAGATTGAAAGGACACGGATGTCGCCTAGAGGGGGGGGTGAATAGGCGATTAAAAATCTTTATGGTTTAGGCTTGAATAAATGCGGAATAAAACTAGTGTTTAATTTAACAAGCACGAAACCTAACCAAACTAGGTTTACCTATGTGCACCAACAACTTATGCTAAACAATATAAGCAAATATGTGATAGCAAGATATATTACTTCAAGCTCGATGGCTATCACAAAGTAAATAGCGTAAGTAAGAAGCTCGAGTATAGAAATACCGAGGCACTTGGAGACGATGATTTATCCCGAAGTTCACTTCCCAATGGAAGCTACGTCTCCGTTGGAGTGGTGCGGAGTCACAAAGTGATCCCCGAATAGCCGTCAAAGGGCACACCGTAATCTCCTTCGTGCCTCCACCAATGAGGAGTGCCACGAACCACTATGGGACACTCAAGGGTTGTCACCGAACCCGTACAAGGATGAGGCACACTCCACAACTTAATTGGAGGCTCTCACCGAATTCCCGTGGCTTCCAAAGCCACAAAAATCACAAGGTTTGGGCGCGTTCCACAACTTAATTGGAGGCTCCCAACAATCCCGCGAGCTACCAAAACTCCGAGATCAACTAGGACGTCTAGGGCACTCCAAGTACCAAGAGGACAAGCTCTAGGGCACCCCAAGTACCCAAGAGTAACAAGCTTCTCACTTCGATTTCCACGTATCACCGTGGAGAACTCAAACCGATGCAACCGATGCAATGGGCAAGAACACAAGAAGTGCTCAAAGTCCTTCACTCCAAATCCCACCAAAAGCAACTAATGCTTGTGGGGGGAGAAGAGATGAAGAACAAGGAAGAACTCAACAAATGGAACTCCAAGATCTAGATCCAAAGGCTTCCCTCACTTAGAGGGAGATGGATTGGTGGAACACTAGATCTAGATCTAGATCTTCTCCTTC